>CM027580.2:11302968-11377709 GCA_015852605.2 Populus deltoides
CATTTGAAAACTTGTGTATCTATATGTACTTCTAATTGTTACATCAAATACATGAAGAAATTATAAATGTTAATGCTTATTTAATTGCTAGGCCGTTAGTTACCATTATTATTATTATTAAGTATTTGTTTTCTCTTAAATGTTTTGTACTACAGCAGGACGCCACACCAACGAGATGTCCAGGATACCCGATACGCTGAACCTACTTTTGCAAGGAATTAAGTAGATGCATTCTAAATCACAATGTATTTTGTAGGGATCAATGTAATTAATGTATAACTTTTTATTAGATCCTTTTTGTTTAAAATTTATGATGGCTATTAGAAGTATAAGAGTGCAAACTCATGTCCATGTATATATATATATTTTTAATATGAACTTCAAATCATGCAACCTTAATATTATGTGTTTGTGTAAGATTCGCTTTTGAATGAACTTGATTGTATGGATTGTATTTTGATGATGTGAGGATTCAAGTTCTTTGATTACCAGTCACCATGTGTATTAAATATATATATATAAAAAAAAAAAAATTTACTATGGTTTTGGGCTTAGAAAGCCGGGTTGTTACAATTGTGTGTGATTACTAAATACGAATGTATTGATTTGTGGCCATTGATGTTTTTGGTGGTATGTCTGGAATCGGACCTTCATTAGGACAAAGACACCCTGCGGGTGGAACAGATAGGTGATTTCCACCTCTCTTCTAACGTAACATTAGTTTTTGAAGTGAATTTATTATGAAGGATCCATTGTTGTGCTATATGGAATGTTAAATTGTCACCAAGGGTTGTATGAGTATTACAAAGGATTTATGATTATATTATACTAAATGTTAATTGTCACGAATGGTTGTATGAGTATTACAAAGGATCTGATGTTGTGTTATACTAAATGTTAATTGTCACGAATGGTTGTATGAGTATTATAAAGGATCTATCGTTGCATTATATTGAATGTTAATTGTTACAAATGGTTGTATGAGTATTACGAAGGATCTATCATTGTATTATGTTGAAGGTTATTTGTCACGAATGTTTATATGAGTATTACGAATGATCTATTATTGTGTTATACATAGTGCTAAATTGTTATGATTTTTTGTGCTAGTATTACGAAGGATCAATTGTTGTATTATATTGAACATTAATGATCATGAATGATTGGGTGAGTAATATGAAGGGTCCACTATGTGTTATATTGAATGGTAAATTGTTATGGAATGTTTGTTTGTGTATTACAAAGGATCCATTATCGTGTTTATTGATCGTTAAACTATTACGGAACGTCTGTACGAGTACTATATAGGGTTTACTATTATGTTATAGTGAATGTCAAATTGTTATGAATTGTTTGAATAAGCATTTTCAAATGATATATTATCATGTTATAGTGATTCATAAACACCTCTGGAACATTTGACTGGTTGATGATTGGCTTTGGTTAATGGCATCCTAAAAGGATGATCAAGTTGCGTTTTATGATTAGCTATGGATAATGGCATCCGAGACGGATGACCGAGTTGTGACTGATGATTAGCTTTAGCTAATGAAATCCTAAGTGGATGACCAGAATGAATACATGATTAACTTCGGCTAAATGGATGACCGGGATAGATAAATTATTAGCTTCAGCTAATAGCATCCTAAGTGGATGGCCGTGATGAGCAAATGATTAGCTGAAGCTAATGGCATCCTAAGTGGATGACCGGGATAGATAAGTGATTAGCTTCGGCTAATGGCATCCTAAGTGGATGACAGGGATGAATACATGCTTAGCTTCGGCTAATGGGATCCTAAGTAGATGACCGGGATGAATAAATGATCAACTTCGACTAATGGCATCCTAAATGGATGACCGGGATTGGGAGTTACGAGTTAGTTTCAAGATTTAATGCTTTCAGGTATACTATGTTTTGTATATACCAAGTATATGATAACGAGACTAGAACAGGAATGTGAATTTAAAGTATGTCAACATGATGTAATGTAAAACTATTAGTATGAAAATATAATATTATGGGCATGTGTATTGAGAATCCGTTTAATGGGAATGTTGATTTACGTTATCCTATATGGATTGTGCCTTGTTAATAAATGGAATGCAGTTAAAAATCTATAGAATGATATGGTGCAAAGATCTAGAACCTGACGATTTATAAAAGAAAAAAAATTCCATCAATTTTGGCCTTGAAAAAGTCGGGTTGTTGCACAATGTGCCCAAACTAGGAATAAACTAACATAAGTTCAATAATAAAATAAACCACTAAATAATGTTTAATGGACTAGAACAAACTTAAATTAAAAATAATTGTTCAACATCAAATAAATAAAATAGGATAATTAAAACAAAGTCTTCATACTAGAATTCCTTCATGTAGTTGAAATCTCCATGCTCTCTTAAGCAGTGTTTTGGCCGAAACTTTTAATGTAGGAATTCAACTAGGAAACTTTGTTTTGATTGCCAGAATTTTCTTCCTATATTGGCTCCTCTTAGTCTCTTTAATGTGCTAGGAATACCTATAAAATAAGGAAAAGAAACCAAAGAGAAAAATCCCTTTAGATGTCACCATATCAAGTGTACGAGGGACTTGAAATCCTTACTAAGTATGGACTCTAATTCTTCAATGAATCCAAACCACATTAGGAACCCTTGTAGCCTAAGCTCATGTGCAAGTTTAGGGCCTAAATAAGACTTATTTTAATCTCCTTTTGTTATCCAAAAGTAACCAATTACAGGTTTGGATTGTTTAGGCCGAAAATAACTAAGAAATACCACTTTGTCTACAAATATGCCAAAACAGTAATAACAACTTCGACCAATTTGAGTAATATTTTCCTGAACTTCGATTCACGTAAAAGTTTTTCATAATATAGTTACATATGTCATGTAAACCTCTAGTCAAAAAAGATAAATATGGATTAAATAGGGTAACTATTAATTGAAAAATGATAAATGAGGGAGAAAATCTTATGAAACGGGATGAACATTTCCAGGAAATTAATTTAAAATTCAAAGAAGATAAAGTAATAAAATAGTATGTGAAATATTAACTAATAATAAATCGCAAAAATTCCCTAACCAGGTAAACAAAATAATAATTTGAAGGAGAAAATTTTGTAAATTAGGTGATATTATATGTAAAATAGAAGAAAATATCAAATAAATCTATGAATGATCCTTTGTGTGAGAAATGTTGAATCTTGGTATAATCCCTGCACACAATCTCGTTATTAAGACTGAAAGTGGTGAGAGACTCGAAGGAGAATTTTATGATAATTACGAATAGAAAACTCTAAAGAAGTAGTCTAAGACCAAAGATAATTTAAGTAAATTATATAGTATACAAAATTAAGATTTTGGAGTGAAATTACTGACTATCCAATTTTACAATATTGAACGTATCTCTCATTTTGATCATTGGATCAGACTTAAATTTTACGTGGGGTCTTAACACATATTGTTTTACCTTAAGTTACGATAGTAGGGAGCAGCAATATATGCACAAGATTGAGGTGGGTGCTCGACACCTTATCTTTTTAGAATTAATACAAATTTAATTTATAAGAATTTCTATGTTATGATGTAATTGTGAATTGATATTGTATTTGATGAGATTGTGTACTAATATTCTTGTGAATGGAATTGGATATGATGGGATTATGTGCTAATATGATTATGAATTGAATTGGATACAATGGAAATTGTGTTAATATGATTCTGAGTTTAAATTGGATATAATAAGAAAATGGATGTAGGTTGCTTGGGCATGGTAAATGTTTGGAATAAGATGAGATTGTGCATAGGAAATTTGATGACATAGTTAAATTTGGTAGGTGATTTCCACATTCATTTAATTCTATTAAATTCTCGAAGTACTCTTGTAAAGTATTGTTGTCCGGATTTAGTTGCTTAATTTCTTTATGAATTGTAAGGAAAGTTGAAATTAGATTTAACTAATGGTATCCATGTTGGATAACCAGAAATGAATGATGAGGTTAGCTTTGGCTAATGGTATCTATGTTGGATAGCTAGAAATAAATGATGGGATTAGCTTCTGGCTAATGGTATCCATGTTCGATAGATAGAAATAAATGATGAGATTAGCTATGGCTAATGGTATCCATGTTTGGCTAATGGTATCCATATTGGATAACCGGGAATTAATGATGAGATTAGTTTTGGCTAATGGTATCCATGTTGGCTAATGGTATCCATATTGGATAACCAGGAATGAATGATGAGATTAGTTTTGGCTAATGGAAACCATGTTGGATAGACAAGAATGAATGATGAGATTAGCTTCGGCTAATGGTATCCATGTTGGATAGCCAGGAATGAATGATAAGATTAACTTTGTGACACCATTAAAGAGTTGATGTCTTATCCCAAGTGCAAGAGTGTCAAAGTAATAAATAACTCGGCAAGACCGGGGTCGATCCACAGGGAGGTCATCTATATATATATTAAAGAGATCTTTGAGATGTGAGATCAATGTGAGGATTAAACAATAATAAAAACAGATGTCGAGGTTAGAGGATCCACTAATGGTATTAGAAATAAGTATAGTATAAACTCTTTTTATTACTCAACTGGAAACCACACATAAAGAAGATTCCAATCGAATGATTTATCCTTAATAGTTCATTATAAATTTTTAACATGATCATATTAATTATCTTATTTTAGTAATACTATACTTTTAAATATTGTCAGGAATTCATGATGCTAACTTATGTTAACAACAAATCAAGTTCCTCCCATAACAACAATGTCAGCCGAAGACTATGAAGAATCAGGCATTTATTGTACCAAGTGTTATACAACACAAATCTAGATTAACCATTTAACAAGCAAGGTATTAAGAATTGATAAGATAAAAAGATATGACATATTAATAACAAACTTTATTGGATATAAACATTAAAGTCCATGTTGAGTTTATATTATACATATTCTAACACCATTAGTGAAACCTTTTCACCTTGACATAATTAACTTATATAGACATAATGAAGAAAAAGAACATAAATAAACAAGATAAGAACATAATTATGATATAAGTTAACTAAGAGTAGTAAAGGAAATGAAAAGCATAAACAAGAGATTAATGAAAATATAACATGAAATAAAACTTGAACATTACAAAGAGAGAGCAAGCAAGAAAATGATCTTGATCTGAAAACCAAGATGCCTAAATGAATGGAAAATGCCTCCTTTTATAGGCTAAAATTTGAAACTATTCATTTTGTAATTGATTATTGATGTAGTGGCCAACTATTGATTTAATGGACTTGGTGGACAGCAGCACTAAAGCATTTTGGCTGGATGAAATGACATTGATGCAATCCGAATTTGGCAAAGTGTTATGCATGAAAGTTGTTGGAAATTATCTGCTCTTTCCACCCAAAACATTTTAGAGCATTTGGATCAATATAAATCGATATATGGCTAAAAGACTGAGCAGTGCTTCTTGTGGACGTGGGTAGCCCTCAAGCTCTTGTCTAGATGAAATGTCATTGCTAACATCAGAACTTGAGCAGGTGGTCCTCATGAAAGTTGTTGGAAATTGTCTTATCTTTCCACCCACCACATTTGACATCATTTTGCCTTCTAGAACTTCAGCTATGGGTAAACTTTTGAGTAGTGTTTGGGTTCGATTGCAGGACAGATTCTGACTTCTCTTTTGTGGCCAAGTTTTGAATTTAAAAACAGTAGATTTGGGTCTTCTACTCTTCATGAACATTGTAGGCCTATTTCTTAGCTTTCTATCCATATAAACCAAACTAAAATCCAAGATCTACAGCACCAGATATGACCCAAAGACTGAACAGTGTTCCAATTTGAATTGAATCAGCATCTCTTTTCTAAGCTTAGTCTTTTCTTTGTCCTTTCACTTTCAATAGTTAATCACATCAATCAATCATTTGAATTGTGAGAAATTCCTATATTTAAAATAAGAATTTACCATAAATTAAAGTTATCTTATATTATCAGACTTGTTATTATAAAACATGTTATAGTTAAAGGAGTTATTGATACTTCAAGTGCAAAATGATGATATAAAACCTTGATAAAATGCACTTTTAAGTACTAATCACTTTGGCTAATGATATCCTTGTTTAGCTTTGACTAATGGCATCCATATTAGATAGTTGGGAATAAATGTTAAAGATTAGCTTTGGCTAATGACATCTATGTTGGATAGCTGGAATAAGCATTGAAGATTAGCTTTACTAATGATATCCATGTTCGATGGTCGAGAGTAAAGAATGAGGTTAACTTCGGTTTCTTGGGGTCTATACTAGGATCACTGGTAACGAGTGTTATGAACCATCTCATTTGAAAGCATTTATTGATACGATGAAATAAAAGGTATAAATGTGTTATTTATAATTGGAATTAATGTTCAAAGAACCATATGCAAAATTGATTATAATTATGAATGAATAGTTATGCATGGAAGAATTCTATATGTACAAGGATTCCTAGAATTCTATACATGTCATCAGTTGTTTGTTGAATATAGCTTAAATAAAATAATATGGCATAAGGTTGTATGAAGATGTGAAGTAAAATATTAAAGATTGACTTATTAGGAAGTTATTAATAGCCGGATTTCTTGGCAACCAAATGGGTTTGCCAGATTTATTGGCATCCGCGAGGGGATGACCAGACTATACTTAATGGTCGTAGTATTGGTGACTAAGGATAATATAAAATGATACTTAGTGACCATAGTATTGGTGACTAAGGAAAACAAATATATTGATATCAATTATCGATATCTAAAAATATGACAACTTTTAATGTTTTAGTTGCCTAAAGGAAGAATGACCAAGGATGCGAAGTATGAATTGGTTAATCATAGGATGATGATATAGGTCCTCCTCTCCCTATGCTTACTTCCTAGTTACTTCCTAGCTATTCCAAATAAAAAGGGAATTCATTTTTGAATAGAGACCATTATGTTGTTGTTTCCAATGAGTAGAAATCATGGTGTTGTTGTTTCCAAATAATGGAAACCATTGAAACTATCCTCGATTGTATAATAAAAACTATTGTGTAAGACAATTAATCGATGCTTAAAAGTGTATATGACAAGGGGGATGATTGGCAACCTAAGACTTAATATTGTTTAATGGACTACTAAGTCAAAGCAAATGTTAATGAGGTGATAACATAATAAACGGTCGTGATACCTAGAAAATAGAAAATATGATAATATTATAAACAAATTATGTTAAGCAATGATATGGTGATGTGTAAACATGATATTAATATGTGTGGTTACTTCAAGGATTGTACCTAAGGAAATCGGTGACTAAGGAAGTGAAATATTAAGTACTGATTAGGGAATCGAAAATTGAGAAAATGAGTTGCTACATAGTGATGTATAGTCAACAACTTTAGATTTGAATGTATTATGTAATTCATCGTAAGGGCAACGTTGAAAGTGACAAATATAAACTTAGACGTCATAGCAGCTAAGGTGTAATTCTATATATATATATATGATGTAATCGATGTTAAAAGAATTTTGGAGAAGCATATTGTTCTCTTTCCTTTATGGAAACCACATACAAGTATTTTATGGCTAGTTATTAAATTTATAATGCTATTTTAGTTGCAATGATGAGCACGAGTATTGTCATATGAGTTGAGGTATTATTGAACTTGCATTGAATGTTTTGAGCAAAGGTGTTAAAAGTGCTAATAGACATATGATTCCTTTCCCTCATGAAAAATCATGAGCATATTAGTCTTCTTAAGGACTAATAACTCTTATAATGCTATATATGTTGCTGGTTGATGCAACCATATTATTTGATAGTTTCACCACATTTAACTAGTGTTTTGCCTATGTTTTATATATAAAATGCCTTGATATTCTTTGTTTTATGTTTTGAAGGCACTTTTGGATGAAAGATGCAAAAAGGAGTAAGTTGGAGATAATTGACAGATTTGACCTTCAGTCGATGTTTTGTGCAGAGCGTGAGCTCTGGAGGTTGAAATGAAGTGATTCCAGTGGCATTAAAAAGCTAACATCCATACCTTTCTGGACATCTAAGGAAAGAAAATAAAATAAGGAAGAGCATGGAAATCGCAGCCTTCAAAGTCAAATCTCACAATCTGCCAGTGTTGACCTTCGGCTATTCCAACTTGAATATCTAGATCTACAGAAGTCCAATTGATGCAAACTCAATTTTTTTGGATTCATGACTCAAAGTTCTATAAACGCTCCAACTTTCAGCCAAAAACGATGTCATATGAGGGAGATATTATTTTTCAAAGATGACATCTGAATTCTGCCAGCAAACAGGTTTTGTGAAGAAACGAGTCCAAATTACGTTCCGAAGCATCTAAACCGATATCCAAGTTTTTATTTCAGCAATTTAGCTTCTCTAAGTCAAAGCTTGAAGATTTCATGGAAGGCTATTTCTTTTTTTTTAGGAAAATAGTTATTGAAGTACTTAAATGTAAACAGTCTACTTAATGGAGGACTATTTTGTAAAATAGAGACTTAGGGTTTCCTAAGATATAAAAAGAACGAGAGAAGAGAAGGGGGGCAGCCAGCTAAGAGGAGAAAAACGCCCCCTTCCTCTAAGAAACCCTAAATTATGCATTCTTTCTTCTTTTTGATTAGTTGTTCAACAAACATGCAAGGCTAAACACTTTTTCTTGGTTGCAAGGACACGAAAACCTTCAGATTTCAAGAACTGTGAGATTTATTTTACCTTTTCTTTTCAGTTTATATGATGAATATGTTTGTTCTCCTATGCTTATTTTTCCTATGATTGTTTATTTTAATTGCTAGAGCAGACTCTAAGTTATTATTGTAGACAATTTATTGCTAAGTTTGATATCAAAACCGGAGTTGTTGTATATGAACTTGTGAAGCAACTGAGTTTAATAATTGTGGCGGATTTACGTTATTAATCTTAGGGAGAACATTCAATCAAATCAAACATAGACTGGAAGCTTATGTTTTCTTGATTAATCAACTTATCTAGTTCTTAAGGCTGCCATTAAATTAAATTACTAGTGCGGACACTGTGGTTGTTTGATGGTTAGGGTTAGTTATACGGCGGATCCGTTAACTAACCAATGTTAAGATAAATATTCAGAATATAAATTGATGTTTCGTTTCCATAATCAGTTCTGATTTCTGTAGGTGGATGTGTGCTTGTGACCAATGTTTGTTCTCTTGATAATTTTATGATTTTATTAAATTTCGTTTGATAGTTTTAGAAAGCAAGAGCATGATCTTGATCTGAACACCAAGATACCTAAATACATGGCAAATGCCTCCTTTTATAGGTCAAAATTTAGAACTATTGATTTGTTGACTAATTGATGAATGGGTGGTCACATCTTGACTTGGTGACAATTCTTATCTTCTTGTCTGCCAAAAACGTTATTAATAACGTCATAATTTAAACAGACTTCAATCATAAAAGTTCTAGGAAATTATCTCATCTTTCTAAGGTAAACATTTGAGATCATTTGGACTTCTAGAACTCGAGATATGGGTTGAACACTGAACAGTGTCTGGGTTACAGGACAGATTTGGAATTCTTCGTTGTTGCTACAATTTGGACTTGAAAACGGCCTTGTTAAATCTTGGGCTCCTATGTAAGTTGTAGGCCTATGTCTTACCTTTCCATCCATATAAAGTAGACCTAAATCCGAGATCTACAGCTCCAGATATGACCCGATTACCGAACAATGTTCCAGTTTGGACTACACCAACATCTCTTTTCTAAGTTTGGCCATCTCTTTGTCTTTTCAATTTCAGTACTTCAACTCATTAATCAATTCTTTCATTTATGTGATAGGCCTGCATTTAAGATGAACATTAACCATAAATTAAAGGTATCTTATATTATTAGATATGTTATTATAAAACATGCTTTAGTTAAGGAGTTATTGATACTTCAAGTGCAAAATGATGATATAAAACCTTGATAAAAATGCACTTTTAAGTACTAATCTCATATCATTATGTCTTTATACTTATAAATCCACAACCCTGTTTCTAGATAGTTTTCGTTACAAGTCTTTTACAAAATGTCGATCGGCAAATACCTAGTCATTATATTGTTATACAAAATACAAATCACCTAAGTACATGATTACATAATTTATAACAAAACATGTGGAATAGAGTTCCATGCGCTTTACATGTTTGATGTACCTATTACAATTGAATTGCAATATAAGAATAAAAGAATGATTCTTGAAATAGTAGTAGTAATAATGAACAACATTACATTTTACTATTAACTTGGATAAATAAATTCTTATTGTGAATTTCATAAAGCAAGGTCATTAATGATTCCATTGTCTGATATTAATCTTATATGTGCATCTCAATCATTCAACTTGTGATCTAAAATCCGAGGTCAACCCTTTTGATTAGTAATTAAACGTGCATTCTCACTAAGGCTTTATATCATCATATTGCACTTAAAGTATCATTAAATTCCCTAACTTAAGCATGTTTTATAATAACAAGTCTGATAATATAAGATAAATTTAATTTATGGTAAATGCTCATTTTAAATGCAGGCCTATCACATAAATCAAATGATTGATTGATGAGTTCAATTGCTGAAATTTAGAAGATAAAGAGACGGTTAAGCTTAGAAAAGAGATGTTGGTTCAGTACAAACTGGAACACTGTTCAGTCATTGGGTCATATATGGAGCTGTAGATCTTGGATTTCAATTTAGACTACTACTGACTGAGAAACCGTTGACGAAAACTGAGTCCTTATTGTCCTAAAAATCATCTTTGAAACCCAGTTCTATGGCTGACGTTGAAATCTTCAATGGACATAGATCACGACTGACTCAGAAACCGTTGACAAAAACTGAGTCCCTAGTGTCCCAAAAATCATCCTCGAAACCCAGTTCTACGGATGACGTTGAAATTTTCAGTCTACATAGACTACTACTACCTCAAAAACTGTTGACAAAAACTGAGTCCCTGCGGACCAAAAAATCATCCAAGAAGCCCAATTCTACAGTTGACGCTGACATCTTCAGCGCACATAGACTACTGTTGACTGAGAAACCGGTGACGAAAAATGAGTTCCAGTTGTCGCAAATATCATCCTCGAAACCCAGTTATACGTCTCATGCTGACATTTTTAGGGCATATAGACTACTACTAGCTTAGAAACCGTTGACGAAAACTGGGTCTTGGGACCCAAAAATCATCTAAGAAGCCTAGTTCTACGGCTGCCGCTGACATCTTCAGAGCATATATAGACTACTGTGCCTAAGAAACTGTTGTCGAAAACTGAGCCCTTGCTATCCTAAAAATCATCCCGAAACCCAGTTCTACGGCTGACGTTGAAATCTTCAACGCACATAGACTATAGCTGGATTAAAAACCATTGACGAAAACTAGGTCTTTGGGACCCAAAAATCATTTTAAGAAGCCCAGTTTTACGGTTGACACTGACATCTTCAGCGCATATAGACTATTGCTTCCTGAGAAACTATTGTTGAAAACAGAGTCCCTGCTGTCCTAAAAATCATCCTCGAAACCCAGTTCTATGGCTGACGCTGAAATCTTCAGTGGACATAAACTATTGCTGACTCAAAAACCATTTACAAAAACGGCGTCCCTGGGGACCAAAAAATCATCCAAGAACCGAGTTCTACATCTAACACTGACATCTTCAGTGAATATAGACTAATGCTGACTCAGAAAACGTTGACAAAAACTGAGTCCTTGCGGTCCGAAAAATCATCATCGAAACCTAGTTCTATGGTTGACGCTGAAATCTTCAATGTGCATAGACTATTGTTGGCTTAGAAATCGTTGAGGAAAACTGGGTCCCTAGGGACCCAAAAATCATCCAAAAAGCCTAGTTTTACGGTTGACACTGAAATCTTCAGGGCACATAGACTGCTACTGGCTCAAAAACCGTTGATGAAAACTCGGTCCCTCGGAACCCAAAAATCATCCAAGAAGCCTAGTTCTACGGCTGCCGCTGACATCTTTAGCGCATGTAGATTACTGCTGACTAAGAAACCATTGACAAAAACTTGGTCCTTGCTGTCCCAAAATCATTCACGAAACACAGTTCTACGGATAACGCTGAAATCTTCAGCGTAAGTAGACTACTGCTGCATTAGAAGCCATTGATGAAAACTGGGCCCCTGCTGTCGCAAATATCATTCTCGAAACCCAGTTATACGGCTGATGCTGACATCTTCAGGGCATATAGACTACTAGTGGCTAAGAAACCGTTGACAAAAGCTGCGTCCCTAGGAACCCAAAAATCACCTAAGAAGCCTAGTTTTATGGCTGCCACTTACATCTTCAACGCATGTAGACTACTGCTGTCTTAGAAACCATTGAAAAAAACTGGGCCCCTACAGTCGCAAATATCATCCTCTAAACCCATTTATATGGCTCACGCTGATATCTTCAGGGAATATAGACTACTAGTGGCTCAGAAACAGTTGACAAAAACTGCATCCCTGGAACCCAAAAATCATCAAGAAGCCTAGTTTTACGGCTGCCGCTGACATTTTCAGCGCATCTAGACTACTGCTGACTCAGAAATCATTGATGAAAATTGTGTCCCTGCTGTCCCAAAAGGATCCTCGAAACCTAGTTATACGGCTCACACTGACATCTTCAAGGCATATAGACTACTACTGGCTCAGAAACCGTTGTTGAAAACTGGGTCACTAGGAACCCAAAAATCATCCAAGAAGCCTAGTTCTACGGCTACCGCTGACATCTTCAGCGCATATAGACTACTGCTAACTGAGAAACCGTTGACGAAAACTGGGTCCCTACGGACCAAAAAATCATAAAAAGAAGCCCAGTTCAACGGCTGTCGCTGACATCTTCAGCGCATATAGACTACTGTTGATTAAGAAACTGTTGCCGAAAATTGAGTCTCGATTGTCCCGAAAGTCATCCTCGAAACCTAGTTATACGGCTGTTGCTGAAATTTTCAGGGCACATAGACTACTGCTGGCTCAGAAACTGTTGATGAAAACTAGGTGCCTAGGACCCAATATCATCCAAAAAGCCAAGTTCTACGGCTGATGCTGAAATCTTCTGTGCTCATAGACTACTGGAGACTGAGAAACCATTGAAGAAAATTTAATCCCTAGTGTCCTTAAATCATTCTCGAAACCCAGTTCTATGGGTGACGCTGAAATCTTCAGGGAATATAGACTACCGCTGACTTAGAAACTATTGATGAAAACTGTGTGCTTGCTGTCCCAAAATCATCCACGAAACCCAGTTATACGGCTCACACTAACATCTTCAGGGCATATAGACTACTACAGGCTCAGAAACCGTTGATGAAAACTGGGTCCCTAGGAACCCAAAAATCATCCAAGAAGCCTAGTTCTACGGCAGCCGTTGACATCTTCAGCGCATATAGACTATTGCTGACTGAGAAACTGTTGCCGAAAATTAAATCTCTAATGTCCCAAAAGTCATCCTTGAAATCCAGTTATACGGTGATGTTGAAATTTTCAGGGCACATAGACTACTGCTGGCTCAGAAACCGTTGACAAAAACTAGGTGCCTAGGACCCAAAAATCATCCAAAAAACCAAGTTCTACGACTGACGCTGACATCTTCTGCGCACATAGACTACTGCAAACTGAGACACCGTTGAAGAAAACCGAGTCTCTGCTATCCCGAAAGTCATCCTCGAAACCCAATTATATGGCTGATGCTGAAATTTTCAGGGCACATAGACTACTACTTGCTTAGAAACCATCGACCAAAACTAGGTGCCTAGGATCTAAAAATCATCCAAAAAGCCAAGTTCTACGGCTGACGCTGACATTTTTTGCGCATATAGACTACTAGAGACTAAGAAACCGTTAAAGAAAACTAAGTCCCTGTTGTCCCTAGATCATTCTCGAAACCCAGTTATACGGGTGACGTTGAAATCTTTAGGGCATATAGACTACTACTGACTTAGAAACCGTTGATGAAAACTGTGTCCCTGCTGTCCCAAAATCATCCTAGAAACCTAGTTATACGGCTCACGCTGACATCTTCAAGGCATATAGACTACTACTGACTCAGAAACCGTTGATGAAAACTGGGTCCCAGGGAACCCAAAAATCATCCAATAAGCCTAGTTCTACGACTGCCACTAACATCTTCAGCATATATAGACTACTGCTGACTGAGAAACCGATGCCGAAAACTAAGTCTCTATTGTCCCAAAAGTCTTCCTCGAAACCCAGTTATATGGCTGAAGCTGAAATTTTTAGGGCACATAGACTACTGCTAGCTCAGAAACCTTTGACGGAAACTTGGTCCCTAGGACCCAAAAACATCCAAGAAGCCTAGTTCTACGACTGACACTGACATCTTCTGCGCACATAGACTACTGAAGACTGAGAAACCGTTGAAGAAAATTGAGTCCCTAGTGTCCTTAAATCATCCTCGAAACCAATTCTATGGGTGACGCTGAAATCTTCAAAGCATAAAGACATCTGCTGACTGAGAAACCGTTGATGAAAACTGTGTCCCTGCTGTCCCAAAATCATCCATGAAACCCAGTTATACGGCTCACGCTGACATCTTCAGAGCATATAAACTACTCCAGGCTCAGAAACCATTGACGAAAACTGGGTCCCTAGGAACCCAAAAATCATAAGCCTAGTTCTACGGCTGCCGCTGACATCTTTAGCGCATATAGACTACTGCTGACTGAGAAACCGTTGCTGAAAACTGAGTCTCTGCTATTCCAAAAGTCATCCCCGAAACCAAGTTATACGGTTGACGCTGAAATTTTCAGGCACATAGACTACTGCTGGCTCAGAAACCGTTGACTAAAATTAGATGCCCAGGACCCAAATATCATCCAAAAAGCCAAGTTCTACGGCTGACGCTGACATCTTCTGCGCACATAAACTACTAGAGACTGAGAAACCGTTGAAGAAAACTACGTCCCTGCGGATCCAAAAATCATCGAAGAAGCCTTGTTCTACGGCTGCCGCAGACATCTTCAATGCATATAGACTACTGCTGACTGAGAAACCGTTGACAAAAACTGAGTCCCAAATATCCAATAAATCATTCTCGAAACCCAATTCTACGGGTGACACTGAAATCTTCAATGTAAGTACTGCTTCCTCAAACACTATTGACAAAAACTGGGTCCTTACGGACCAAAAAAACATAAAAAGAAGCCCAGTTCTATGGCTGACACTGACATCTTCAGCGCATATAGAATACTGCTGACTAATAAACCGTTGACAAAAATTGAGTCTCTGCAGTCCCGAAAGTCATCCTCAAAACCTAGTTATACAGCGGACGCAAAAATCTTCAGAGCATATAGACAACGGCTAGCTCAAAAACCATTGACAAAAACTGGGTCCTTAGGGACCCAAAAATCATCAAAGAAGCCCAGTTCTACGGTTGCCACTAACATTTTCAGTGCATGTAGATTACTGCTGACTGAGAAACCGTTGTCAAAAACTGAGTCCTTGTTGTCCTAAGATCATCCTCAAAACCCAGTTCAACGGCTGACACTTAAATTTTCAAGGCACATAGACTAGTGTTGGCTCAGAAACTGTTGCTGAAAACTAGGTCCCTAGGACCAAAAAACCATCGAAGAAGCCTAGTTCCACGGCTGACGCTGATATCTTCATCGTACATAGACTACTGGTGCCTAAGAAACCATTGACGAAACTGAGTCCCTGCTGTCCCAAAATCATCCTAGAAACCAAGTTCTATGGTTGACACTGAAATCTTCAGGGAATATAGACTACTGTTGGCTTAGAAACCGTTGATGAAAACTGGGTCCCCTAGACCTAAAAATCATCCAAGAAACCTAGTTTTACGGCTGCCGCTGAAATCTTCAGTCTACAGAGACTACTACTGACTCAAAAACTGTAGACGAAAACTTAGTCCCTATGACCCAAAAATCATCAAGAAGTCCAGTTCTACGGCTGACACTGACATCTTCTGCGCCCATATATTACGAGAGACTATGAAACTGTTGATAAAAACTGAGTCTCTGCTGTACCGAAAGTCATCCTTGAAACCCAGTTATACGGCTGACGTTGAAATCTTCAAAGCATATAGACTACTGCTGGCTCAGAAATCACTGACGAAAAGTTAGTCCTCAAGGACCCAAAAATCATCCAAGAAGCCTAGTTCTATAGCTGCCGCTGACATCTTCAACCCAGATATACTACTGCTAACTGAGAAATCGTTGTCAAAAACTAAGTCCTTGCTGTCGCAAAAATAATCCTCGAAACACAATTATACGGCTGGCGCTGTAATCTTCAGTCTATATAGACTACTGGTGCAACAAAAACTGTTAATAAAAACTAAGTCCCTGCGGACCAAAAAATCATCCAAGAAGATCAGTTCTACAGCCGACACTGATATCTTCAGCCCACATAGACTACTGCTGACTGAGAAACCGTTGACAAAAACTGAGTCCCTGCTGTCCCAAAAATCATCCTTGAAACCCAGTTATGCGGCTGATGCTTAAATTTTCAAGGCACATAGACTAGTGCTGGCTCAGAAATTGTTGACAAAAACTATGTCCCTAGGACCATAAAACCATCGAAGAAGCCTAGTTCTACGGCTGACGCTGACATCTTCTGCACACATAGACTACTAGTGCCTCAGAAACCGTTCATGAAAACTAGGTCCATTGGATCTAAAAGTTTTCCAAGAAACCTAGTTCTATGGCTGTCGCTAACATCTTCAGCACATATAGACTACTACTGCCTTAGAAACCATTATCAAAAACTGAGTCCCTGCTGTCCCAAAAATCATCCTCGAAACCTAATTCTACGGTTGACGCTGAAATCTTCAGTCTACATAGACTACTGCTGACTCAAAAACCGTAGACAAAAACTAGGTCCTTAGGACCAAAACATTATACAAGAAGCCCAGTTCTATGACTGACGCTAACATCTTCTGCGCACATAGACTACTGGAGACTGAGAAATCATTGATGAAAACTAAGTCCTTGTTGTCCCGAAAGTCATCCTCAAAACTCAGTTATACGGCTGACGCCGAAATCTTCATAGCATGTAGACTACTGCTGGCTTAGAAAACGTTGATGAAAATTAGGTCCCTAGGACCTAAAAATCATCCAAGAAGCCAAGTTCAACGACCAACGGTGACATCTTCAGCTCATTTAGACTAATGCTAACTGAGAAACCGTTGATGAAAACTGAGTCCCTGTTGTCCCAAAAATCATCCTCGAAACCCAGCTATACAGCTGATGCTGAAATCTTCAGGGCATATCGACTACTATTGTCTCAGAAACCATTGATGAAAACTGGGTCCCTAGGGACCCAAAAGTCATCCAAGAAGCGTAGTTCTACGGCTGCCGCTGACATGTTCAGCGCATCTAAACTACTGTTGATGAAAACTAAGTCCAATCTGTCTTAAAAATCATCATCGAAACCCAGTTCTATGGCTGAAGTGGGGTGGAACCATGAAGAAATTGAAATGAAAGAAATTTAAAAAATAAAATAGATTTAAAGCTAGCCATAAATATTTTTGGCAAATTGATTAGTTAATGAAGATTGTCATGGATTCCAATTAGTAGGGTGAAATTGTTGTTGTGATAATGATCTAATAATATTAATTGTTAAGGTTTGTCGCCTATGTTTAATAACACGAGGAGAAAGCGAAAGAAAATGAATGGTTCATCATTTTGTTGTATTAATCATAATAATAGGAGAAATCCTAAAAGGAATGAGTTTGAATTTGTGATTTAATGATGCCAAATGACCTTGGATGATGTTGTTTTTGCATGAAAATAAGTTGGAAATTGAAAAGGATTTCTAAGGAATGAAAGTCTCATTTCCAAAATTTTAGCTATAAAGGAGGGGCTATTGTGATTGTTGATTTTGAACCTCAAAACAAAATAATTTGGAGTTGGTTTCTTCATAAAAGTTGTATTTCCATGGTTTAGCCTTTCATAGAGATAAATCACGCCCAAAACTGAGTTTTACAGCTTTAGTTATGACTAAGACACTAGATGGTGTTCTGTGTTGGTTAAGCTAAATTGATTGTGGCAACCAAGATGGGTTAGCCGGATTTCTTGGGTAATTAAGAGAATTACCGGGCTTATTGGTTAACAAGGAAGTTAACCGAATGTGAGGTAATTTGTATGGAATTACCGGATTGATTGGCTAACAAAAGAGGTTAGCTGGAGGCTAGGTAATTCGTATGGAATTGCCAGATTTATTGGTAACCAAGGAAGGTTAACCAAATGTGTGGGTAATTATATGAAATTACTAGAATTATTGGCAATCGAGATGAGTTAGCCGGATAGTTAAGTTTTGAAGAGATTATGTGAATTAATTGATTGAAGTTAGAAGTAGTAAATTCTAAATGTTATGAGTAAAATAATTAATATATAAGTAAGATATTGAGTAAACTAATTAATATGGTTATTGGGTAGACACAATGACTTGGATATTGGAAGGGAATTGATAGATAATTGGTTACCATAGTGTTGGTGGCTAAGGATACATTACAATGATATTTAACACCATAATGTCGGTGGCTAAGGGCATAAATTGATACATGGCACTGTGATGATGGTGACCAAAGTTATGTGAAGGATGCTTAGTGACCATAGTGTCGATAACTAAGATTTTGTGTGAATGATACTTGGCAACCGTGGTTACAATGCATATGATGTTAATAAGAAAAATGAAAGGGGCTCGGTACGAATGGAAGAATCAAATGGCATTGATTAACTATTCCAGGTCGAGAATAATTAATTATATCAATAGGTCACGTTGGTATCGACAACCATTTCTGGTGTGATTAGCTACTCCAGGTAAGGAGGCTAATCATGTCAAGGGTTCTTAACATCAACAACTTTGATGGTAAACCAGATATGAATAATATTTGATTAACTATTCTAAGAAAGGAATAGTTAATGATACTAATCGGTTGTATTGATATCGGTATGTGAATGTAATTGATTAGTCTAGCCCAATATTAGAAGACTAATGATACTAATGAGATTTATTAGTTTCGGCGATTACCTTTTAGCAACAAATTCAGAAAGGGAAAATATTAATTAGTATTCCAAAAGAATGAGATAAGCTAATGATACCAAGAGAGGAATATCTTGGTATCAAGTGAGAATTGATTTAAAAGGAGACGGTGTTCGCAACCCATTGAGTTGTGTTGAGATTTTCAAGATGAAATTATTCTTGGAAAATGAGATAGGATATTAGATGGATATTGGTAATAGATGAAAAATATATGTTGTAAAAGAGATTTATGCCTAATTTTATATATCAAAAGAAATTCCGTAGAGATTATTGTCTGCCATTGTTATTGCTTGTTACTATCTCTTATAATTATGTGTACATGTTAATTTCTATTTTCAAGTCCATCAGGGTCGCGTCAAGAGTGATACTAGTTTAGTTGTCTTTTGCTTTTAACCATGTAAATTATTTATAAATTAAAAGACTTATCTCCTAAAGCTTAAACTTGAGATGTAATATCAATCCATAAATTTGTATGTATGTCTTTAATCTAATGGTTGAAACTCTAAGTACCTGTTTAACTATGCATGTTTATAGTTGAAATTGAATCTTTCATTTGAACTACATTATATGATGTTATTGAATAAGATGTGTTGTGTTGATGATAATGAGTTGGGTTGAGACCCAGGATGATTGGGTTGTAATTGAGTTATGAGATGTGAGATATTAGAAGTGTAAATAGGGTATATGTCGATAACTTGGGACCTCCTAGTATAGGGGAGACTCTGTCGAAATTGGTAGAAATTTTGGTGGAACCTATATATATATATATATATAAAAGAATTTACTTTTCCAATGTATCGTGAAAAAGAATGTAGAAAATCGAGGTTTTTACAACTGCTGACTGAGAAACCGTTGATGAAAAATGTTGTCCCAAAAATAATACTCGAAACCCAGTTCTATGCCTGACGCTGAAATCTTTGGAGCACATAGACTATTGCTGAGGCAAAAATCGTTGAAGAAAAATGTGTCGCTGCCGACCCAAAAATCCTCATGGAAACCTAGTTCTGCGACTGACATTGAAATCTTTAAAGCACTTAGACTTCTGCTGCCTCAGAAACAGTTGACGAAAACTGGGTCCCTGGGAACCCAAAAATCATCCAAGAAGCCTACTTCTACGACTGACGCTGACATCTTCTATGCACATAGACTTTTGCTGACTGAGAAACCGTTAGTGAAAACCGAGTCCCTCCTGTCTCAAAAATCATCCAAGAAGCACAGTTTCTACGGTTGAAGCTGATATCTTCAAGGCACATAGACTATTGCCGACTAAAAAATCATTAATGAAAACTGGGTCCCTAGGACCCAAAAATCATCCAAGAAGCCTAGTTTTACGGCCGACGTTGACATCTTTAGCGCACATAAACTATTGCTGAATGAGAAACCGTTGATGAAAACTGCGTCCCTGTTGTCCCAAAAATAATCCTCGAAACCCGTTTTCGCGCCGACAATGAAATCTTTGGAGCACATAGACTATTGCTGAGGCAGAAATCGTTGATGAAAAATGTGTCGCTGCCGACCCAGAAATCCTCACGGGAACCTAGTTCTGCGGCTGACGTTGAAATCTTTAAAGCAGTTAGACTTCTGCTGCCTCAGAAATAGTTCATGAAAACTGGGTCCCTGGGAACCCAAAAATCATCCAAGAAGCCCACTTCTACAGCTGACGCTGACATCTTCTGTGCACATAGACTTTTGCTGACTGAGAAACCGTTAGTGAAATCCGAGTCCCTCCTGTCTCAAAAATCATCCAAGAAGTACAGTTCTACGGCTGAAGCTGATATCTTCAAGGCACATAGACTATTGACGACTAAAAAATCATTAACGAAAACTGGCTCCCTAGGACCCAAAAATCATCCAAGAAGCCCAGTTTTACGGCCGACGTTGACATCTTCAGTGCACATAGACTACTGCTGAATGAGAAACCGTTGATGAAAACTGCGTCCCTGTTGTCCCAAAAATAATCCTCGAAACCCAGTTCTACGCCTGACGCTGAAATCTTTGGAGCACATAGACTATTGTTGAGGCAGAAATCGTTGATGAAAAATGTGTCATTGTTGACCCAGAAATCTTCATGGGAACCTAGTTCTCATCTTATGTTTTGAAATTTTTGCATTTTCAAATGCATCATTTCTCAACTCCTCTAATTCATCCAATTGAAGCTTTCTATTTTTGCCAACCTCATTTTCATTGTCATTGAATTACCGGATGACCCAATATGCACGGTGCTCAATCTCAACAGGGAGATGACAAGGCTTTCCATAAACTAGCCTATAAGGAGACATTCCTAAAGAGGTCTTGTAAGCAGTGCGATATGCCCACAAAGCATCAACTAATCGTAGGGACCAATCACAAAGATGGCCAAACTTAGAAAAGAGATATTGGTGCAGTCCAAACTGGAACACTGTTTGGTAATCGGGTCATATCTGGAGCTGTAGATCTTGGATTTAGGTCTACCTTATATGGATGGAAAGCTAAGACATAGGCCTACAACTTTCATGGGAGTCCAAGATTTAAGAAGGCCGTTTTCAAGTCCAAATTGTAGCAACAACGAAGAAGTCTGAATCTGTCCTACAGCCCAGACATTGTTCAGTGTTCAGCCCATATCTCGAGTTCTAGAAGTCCAAATGATCTCAAAGTTTTACCCTGGAAAGATTAGACAATTCCCTAGAACTTTCATGATTGAAGTCTGCTCAAATTATGACGTTATCAATGATGTTTTTAGCGCATAAGAAGATAAGAATTGTCACCAAGTCAAGATGTGGCCACCCATTCATCAATTAGTCAACAAATCAATAGTTCCGAATTTTGGCCTATAAAAGGAGGCATTTACCATGTATTTAGGCATCTTGGTGTTCAGATCAAGATCATGCTCTTGCTCTTTCTTTATATTTTGTAATGCTTAAGTTTTGCTTATATTAATTTCTTGCTTATGCTTTTCATTTCCTTTCCTTGTTTATTTATGTTTCTTTCTTTCATTATGTGTTGCTAAGTTAATTATGTCAAGGTGAAAAGGGTACACTAATGGTGTAAGAATAAGTATAATATAAACTTAACATGGACCTTAATGTTGGATACTAACATGCTTTATATTTGTTATCTTCTTCACTTTTAATACTTTGCTTGTTAAATGGTTAATCTAGATTTATGTTGTATAACACTTGGTACAATAAATACTTGGCACTTTCATAGCCCATACTTGTATGGTATAACCGACACCTGAGCTATGAAAGGAACTTGATTTGTTGTTAACATAAGTTATAATCATGAATGCCTGACAACATTTACAAGTATTAGCATTATTCGAATAAGATAACTAATGTAATCATGTTAACAATTTATAATCTGATTGGAACCTCCTTTGTGTGTGGTTTCCAATTGAATAAAAAAGGTTTATACTATACTTGTTTGAAATACCATTAGTGGATCCTCTAACCTTGACATCTGGTGTTATCATTGTTTAATCCTTACGTTAATCTTCCATCTCAAAGTTCTCATCAACTTCTTCTTCTTCTTTATTATTATTATTATTATTGTTGTTGTTGTTGTTGTTGTTGTTGTTGTTGTTATTGTGTTGCTGTTAACTATAATTTATACAATTAACCTCTCTGTGGTTCGACCCGGTCTTGCCGGTTATTTATTACTCGACACTCCCGCACTTGGGAGAAGACATCAATCTTTTGGTCGTGTCAAGTTTTTGGCGCCGTTGCCGGGGAGGTAAATTCTTGTACAAATTATAGTATTTATTTTATTTTCTCTTTTCTCTTTTCTCTTTTCTTGTATCTAACTTTGTTTCTTTTGTTTTGTTTCTTTTTTTATTGTTTTTCTTTTCTTTCTTTTTATTCTCTTCCCGCACGTGCATGAGAGTGTGGTCACGATACATTAAGTGGTAGACTTTGTAAGGTATCCTCATCATTTTCGGAAAATATGGCCAAGAAGATAACCAATCGCTTCATAATGAGAATAATGAGAATATTCGGGTTAGAACACTTAGAGACCACATGAATCCCACAAGAACAAGTGCACCCTCATGCATAGTTTTTCCCCCTGATGCATCTCATTTTAATTTTAAGCCAGGCATTATTCAACTTTTACCTTCTTTTCATGGTTTAGATTTAGAAAATCCATACTTGCATTTAAGGGAATTTGAGGAGGTCCAGTAACACCTATAATGACTCAAATTATAGCATGAACACCATTAGGTTAAAGCTTTTTCCTTTTTCATTAAAAGATAAAGCTAAAACATGGCTACAAAATTTGAGACCTGGATCCATTCGTGCGTGTGATGATATGCAACAACAATTTTTAAAGAAGTTTTTTCCATCCCACAGAACAAACTCTTTCAAAAGATAAATCATCACTTTCACTCAAAAACCAGGAGAAACATTTTACCAATGTTGGGATAGATATCGAGACTTGCTTAATACTTGCCCCCATCATGGTTTTGAAACATGGAGATTAGTTTCATATTTTTATGAAGGATTAACACCTAGAGATAGGCAAATGGTTGAATTGATGTGCAATGGAACTTTTGAGGATAAAGACCCTAATGAAGCCATGGAATACCTAGACTTGCTAGCTGAAAATGCGCAAAATTGGGACACTACAGGAACTTATGAGGCACCAAGTAAAACCCAACCTCATACATCTAGTGGAGGTATGTACAACCTTAGGGAAGATCATGACCTCCAAGCCAAGTTTGCATCTTTAGCTAAAAAAGTCGAGGCATTAGAATTAAAAAAGAGTGGTCAACTAAAATCTGTTCAAGACATTGTGTGTCAAATCTGTGAAACCAATGAACATTCAACCCATGACTGTCCAACTTTGCCCTCTTTTAGGGAATGTCTCCATGAACAAGCCCATGCATTAAACGGGTTCAAAGGCCCAATCATAACCCATACTCGCAAACATACAACCCTGGTTGGAGAAATCACCCAAATTTCAATCGGAAGAGTGATAACAATAATGCACAAACTTCACAACCACCAATTCAAGCACACCATAATTTCCAAAATTCTCATGGATATGCACCTCCTTATGCTCCCCTTCCTAGAAGAAATCTTGAGGAAACATTGCATGCATTCATGGAAAAGCAAGAGGCAATTAACACTCAACTTGCTCATAGCATGACAGATTTTAAAGATACTCTTGCAAAATTGACATCTGCTCTCAGTTTCCAAGAGAAAGGTAAGTTTCCATCTCAACCTTAACAAAATCCAAAGGGGCAATACAATGCGAATGCAAGTAGTTCTGGAAGCCAACACATGGATCAAGCCAAATCAGTCATCACTCTTCGTAGTGGTAAGGTTATTGAAAAACCCATTCTTGAACCTTGTGAGAATGATGATGAGTCAATCTCTGAGGGTAAGGAAGGGGTTGAATCTGATCATTACAAAGAAAAGACTGATTCCCCGCCAGCACTTCCATTTCCTCATGCCATGACCAAACAAAGGAAAGTTAATCACAACTCTGAAATCTTTGAAACTTTCAAACAGGTAAGGATCAATATACCTTTGTTGGATGCTATTAAACAGTTCCTTCTTATGCTAAATTTTTGAAAGATCTGCCCTTGTGAAGAGAAAATTGAATGTGAAAAAGAAAGCCTTTTTTAGCCGAACAAGTAAGTGCCATTCTTCGTAACAATAATGCTTTGAAATATAAAGACCACGTTGTCCTACAATTTCATGCTTTATTGGAGAACATAAAATTGAAAGAGCTTTACTTGATCTTGGAGCTAGTGTGAATTTACTTCCATATTCAGTTTTCAAAGTCTCAATCTAGGTGAGTTAAAACCAACTTCTGTAACTCTTTTACTTGCCGATAGATCTGTAAAAGTGCCTAGAGGAATGGTTGAAGATGTGTTAGTACAAGTCGATAAGTTCATTTATCCCGTGGGATTTTATTGTCTTGGACACACAACCTGTTGAAGCATGTAATTCATTTCCTGTTATTTTAGGACGTCCGTTTCTTGCAACGTCTAATGCATTGATTAATTGTAGGAATGGACTGATGAAGCTATCATTTGGGAACATGACATTGGAGATGAATATTTTCAACATTTGTAAGCAACCTGGAGATGATAATGATTTATAAGAAGTAGATATTATTGAAGAATTAGTTCATGATCAACTTGAATCTACTTTGAGTAAAATTGAGTTTGATGAATCTGCAAATTTGCAAATGATTTATTCTCAGGAAGAAATCACGGATGAAAAAGACACCAAAAATGTTGATGCGGATCTTTTGTCAAAAGTGACAACAGATTCGACATCCGACATCACACCAATCGATGATTACTTTCCTGATGAATCCTTACTTTCTCTTAGTTCAATGCCTTGGTTTGCTAAAAATATCAATTTTCTTGCTACAGGAGATTTGCCAACTCATTGGAGTACCGAAGATAAAGGTAAGTTTTTGAACGAAGTGAAGAAATTTTATTGGGATGACCCTTACTTATTCGAATATTGTCCTGATCAAACATTTCGAAGATGCATTCCTGACAATGAGGTAAGTAATGTCATTAAACTTTGTCATTCTGAAGCATGTGGGAGTCATTTCTCGTAAAAAAAGACAGCTGCGAAAATTTTACAAAATGGATTTTATTGGCCCACCATGTTCAAGGACACACATGCATTCTGCAAAACTTGTGAAAATTGTCAAAAAGTTGATACTAGTCAAAAAGGTTTGCTTTATAATTCTTGACTCCATTTATGTCCTGGAAAGCTAAGATCAAGATGGAGCAGTCCATTTATTGAGAAACATGTGTATCCTTATGGGGCCTTTGATATTGAGAATCCAAAGAATGACAATGTTTCTAAGGGAAATGGACATCGTTTGAAACCTTACTTTCATAATTTTCCTAGTGAAAATGAATCCATTGGTTTGAATGATCCTATAGATAAAGGTTGATTATTTTGTTTTTCTCACATTGTTTTGTGTTTCTTTTTGGTGTAAATTTTGTTTTGTTAGTCTCTCTCACCCCGGTCAAATGGCGGATAACGGTACTCCGTGACTTCAGTCGGTTCTTTCAGTTTCCCATAATAACTGATATCTGTATATATTTGTGCAATTCTTTGCTCTTTCTCCCTTCTTTGACTCTCTTCTCCAATTCTCATTTGAAAATGGACACCACTCTTGAAAAATTGAAAAAGTACTTTCCCGCTCTGTCTTAGAATGCGATTACAAAAATTTACCTTACTACGTGTGCAAGATTGAGGTTGTTAATGAATCATGGAATTCCTGAAGATATTCGTTGGTTGATTGAAGCAAAGGTCCGATTATCAGGTGAGTCCTCCAATTCCTTCATCTCACACATGCCTGGAACAGGTAAAAGCACTTTTGCAAAGAAACGTCGTGCAAAACGATCGAAAGTCCGTCCGGATGTGCGGGATGGACTTGTAATGCAACATGTCGTTCTTTAGGAATGGTATCTATAAACCGTGAAGATAAAATACAATTCATTAAGGATGGCCTGAGTAAGGGATCTTTAGATAATCTTCTATTGACCCTTGAGACGCATCCTAGTGGAGATGTGCATCGTGCAATTCATGATTTATGGCCCCATTTTCATAAAGAACATGATCGACTTAGTCTTGGGAATCTGACTAAAAAAGACCCTGTTTGCCAGTTTTTAAGAAAACTGGATGGGAAGCCTATCCCCGACCCATAGAGGGCGTTTAAGCCGTTCTTGGACGTAAAACCAAGGGAAGATGTGAGCCACAATCACAACTACCTATACATACACATGCTTTTTCAAAATAAATAATTAAATAAAGAGAGAGAGAAAGAGTGTGTGAGACTCCAGCTGGTCTACATATAGGGGTATGATTGCATCTTCAATTTTTCATCTATAAAATCTTCTCTTCCTTCCCCTCATTTCTACTCAACCCTTACATTAGACAGATATTGAAGTGTGCAGAAATGGCAGGTCCCTCAAGTTATCACATAAAAAATATTTGTGTTTTCGGTGGATCCAGTCCTAGGAAGGAAATAACATTTTTAGAAGCAGCAAATCATCTTGGTCAGGTCCTAGCTGAGAGAAAGATTCATTTAGTGTATGGGGGAGGCAGCCTTGGGTTAATGGGGGGTGTGGCAATAGCTGCATTTTTAGGAGGTAGTCAAGTTTTGGGGGTCATCCCCGAAGCTTTAACAAAAGGGGACATCATTGGAAGAACAATTGGAGAGGAACTACAGGTCTCCACAATGTTTGATCGAATGAATACAATGTTTAAACATGCTGATGCCTTCATTGCCTTACCAGGTGGTCTGGGCACATTGGAAGAGATCTTTCATATTTCCTCTTGGGCCCAACTTCACATTCACCATAAACCTATAGGTCTGTTAAATGTTAATGGTTTTTATGATAATTTGTTGTCTTTTCTTGATCAAGCTGTGGAACAGGAATTTCTAACATCTTCGGCACGACAAATCATAATCTCTGTTGCTACTGTTGAACAATTGATCGACCAACTACAATCTTTCACTCCTGTAATTGATCCTTCCATGAGTCGCATAAATTGGTCAACTAAGGAAAGTCGTAAAAAGCTTAGATTGGATTTGAGCCTTTGTTTGTGAATCCTTGTGTCTTTTGGTTTTATTATTAACATATTATTTTGTTTTGTTATTTTTTATATTTGTTTAAGTGTGTTTCAGGTTTGTCAGTGTTCGTTGTTTCAGGTGATGTCTTCTATACTCTATCTTTCTACCTTATGACATTGAGGACAATGTCTCATTTTGGTTGGGGGGAGAGGGTAGTAGTAGTTGATATTTTGCAAAAAAAAAACAAAAAAACCTAACCAACTAACTGCTTTTGTTTTTAAAACCATTTGACAAAACTGTTATTACTAGGATGGCAGAGTAAGGAGGAATTTTAGTGACTCTTGAGACGCATCTTAGTAAACCTTTTCCGATGGTTATTTGCAATATTCATAACAAGGCCTATTAGAATACTTCTTGAAATATTCAGGTTTACAAACTCTCACATTATTATCACTTGATTCTGCTCATATACTCATTTAACAAGTATTCTTAAACCTTCATTTTCACACACACCTTTGTAACATATGATTATAGGTTGCATATTGGATTATTACATTATTTATGTTCTTTTGTTAAAGGTAACAACTAAGGGATAGGGATAGTATATAATTTTCAAAAAAAATAGAAAAATAAAAGAGAAAAAAAAAGAAATAAAAAAATGATGATAATAAAAACGTAGATAAGTTTGGTTTTGTAGCCTCCCTAACTTAAGCAATTAAGCTCGAAGGGGTGTTTTAACACCTAATACCCTAAAGTCAACTGACTTGGGAGCTATTGGCCCAAAGCTTGTTACATGGGTTAAGGAGAAAAGCTTAAGGGAATCAAACATTGCACTATCTACATATCAGTATCTGCAACCCGAGTTACTAAGCTCGTAGGGGTGTCTCAACACCTAATACCCTAAGACCAACTGGTTTGGGAGTCATTAGCCGAAAGCTCGTTACATGGGTTAAAGATGCATTGTGTTTTAAGTATATGTATATATATATATTGAAAAAAAAAAAAGAAAAAAAGAATATAATAATCCCAACCCAAGGAAGTTAACCTTAAACATTAGAACATAATATTGTTTTCTTCCGACAAAAGCCCTATCATCTATGTTTTTACACATTGAGCATATAAAAAGGAAGGTTTAATAATATTTTGTTTAAGAGGTATTGAGCAGATATATAAATTTAATGAGAGTTTGTTTATCTGGATAGATTAATGGAAGTTGAATGATGAATGCCTTGCTTTGTGGAATTTGCAAATTGTTTCTCTATTTTAACGCTTTCATTACTAGGGACTAGTAATAAGCTGGTTGGGGGGTGTGATTAGTACTTAAAAGTGCATTTTTATCAAGGTTCTATATCATTATTTTGCACTTGAAGTATCAATAACTCCTTAACTAAAGCATGTTTTATACTAACATATCTAATAATATAAGATACCTTTAATTTATGGTAAATGTTCACCTTAAATGTAGGCCTATCACATAAATGAAAGAATTGATTGATGAGATGAAGTACTGAAATTGAAAGGACAGAAAGATGGCCAAACTTAGAAAAGAGATATTGGTGCAGTCCAAACTGGAACACTGTTTGGTAATCGGGTCATATCTGGAGCTGTAGATCTTGGATTTAGGTCTACCTTATATGGATGGAAAGCTAAGACATAGGCCTACAACTTTCATGGGAGTCCAAGATTTAAGAAGGCCGTTTTCAAGTCCAAATTGTAGCAACAACGAAGAAGTCCAATCGGTCCCTACAGCCCAGACATTGTTCAGTGTTCAGCCCATATCTCGAGTTCTAGAAGTCCAAATGATCTCAAAGTTTTACCCTGGAAAGATTAGACAATTCCCTAGAACTTTCATGATTGAAGTCTGTTCAAATTATGACGTTATCAATGATGTTTTTGGCAGACAAGAAGATAAGAATTGTCACCAAGTCAAGATGTGGCCACCCATTCATCAATTAGTCAACAAATCAATAGTTCCGAATTTTGGCCTATAAAAGGAGGCATTTACCATGTATTTAGGCATCTTGGTGTTCAGATCAAGATCATGCTCTTGCTCTTTCTTTATATTTTGTAATGCTTAAGTTTTGCTTATATTAATTTCTTGCTTATGCTTTTCATTTCCTTTCCTTGTTTATTTATGTTTCTTTCTTTCATTATGTGTTGCTAAGTTAATTATGTCAAGGTGAAAAGGGTACACTAATGGTGTAAGAATAAGTATAATATAAACTTAACATGGACCTTAATGTTGGATACTAACATGCTTTATATTTGTTATCTTCTTCACTTTTAATACTTTGCTTGTTAAATGGTTAATCTAGATTTATGTTGTATAACACTTGGTACAATAAATACTTGGCACTTTCATAGCCCATACTGTATGGTATAACCGACACCTGAGCTATGAAAGGAACTTGATTTGTTGTTAACATAAGTTATAATCATGAATGCCTGACAACATTTACAAGTATTAGCATTATTCGAATAAGATAACTAATGTAATCATGTTAACAATTTATAATCTGATTGGAACCTCCTTTGTGTGTGGTTTCCAATTGAATAAAAAAGGTTTATACTATACTTGTTTGAAATACCATTAGTGGATCCTCTAACCTTGACATTTGGTGTTATCATTGTTTAATCCTTACGTTAATCTTCCATCTCAAAGTTCTCATCAACTTCTTCTTCTTCTTTATTATTATTATTATTATTGTTGTTGTTGTTGTTGTTGTTGTTGTTGTTGTTGTTGTTGTTGTTGTTATTGTGTTGCTGTTAACTATAATTTATACAATTAACCTCTTTGTGGTTCGACCCCGGTCTTGCCGGGTTATTTATTACTTCGACACTCCTGCACTTGGGAGAAGACATCAATCTTTTGGTCGTGTCAGGGGTACTGACCTTGTGAATTACACCATATTTTCTCATCAAAATCCCAACGGGCTTGTTACAAAAATGTTTTCCCCCATCACTAATCATAGCCCGGGGCATGCCAAAACGAGAGAAAATATTTTCTTTCAAGAATTTGACCACAACTTGATGGTCATTGGTTCGAGATGCAATGGCCTCCACCCATTTAGACACATAATCAACAGCTGCAAGGATGAATTGGTAACCAAATGAACTTGGAAAAGGTCCCATGAAATCAATCCCTCAACAATCAAATATTTCCAAAACAAAAATGGGTTTAGGGGCATCATGTTACGCTAGTGAGGTTACCTAGTCGTTGGCATCGGTCACATGCAACACAGAAGGCATGGACATCTTTGAACATAGTGGGCCAATAAAAACCACACTGCAAGATCTTGGCAGTGGTTTTCTTGGAAGAGAAATGCCCACCACAGGCTAATGCATGATAAAAATTAATTACACTTGGAATTTCATGATCAGGGATGCACCGCCTAACAATTTGGTCAGGGCAGTATTTAAATAGGTAGGGGTCATCCCAAAAAAAGGTACGCACGTTGCGCAAGAATTTTTGTTTGTCAAGTTTAGACCAATAAGAAGGAATCTGACTTGTGGCTAGGTAATTTGCTATGTCAGTATACCATGGAGAGCCAAGGTAGGAAACAAGATGCACAAAAAATAAATTTTCATCGACAAAAGAATTCATTTATTAGAGATTCATCAATTGTGGTTTCATAGCTTGAAAGACGGGACAAATGATCAGCCACTACATTCTCTACTCCCTTTTTATCTCGAATTTCAAGGTTAAACTCTTGGAGTAGGAGGATCCATCGAATCAAACGTGGCTTGGCATCTTGTTTTGTGAGCAAGTATTTCAATGCTGCATGATCAGTGAAAACAATAACAAGAGATCCAACCAAATAAGACCAAAACTTGTCCAATGCAAAGACCACAACTAAAAGTTCTTTTTCAGTTGTAGTGTAATTCAATTGAGCATCATTCAAAGTCTTGCTAGCATAATAAATGACATGAGGCTTCTTATCTTTTCTTTGCCCTAAAACGGCCCCTCTTTGCAAAATCACTAGCATCACACATCAGTTCAAATGGTAAAGACCAATCAGGAGCTTGCATGATTGGTGCAGTGGTCATAACCCTTTAAGCTTTTCAAAAGCTTCTTGACATTTTGATGTCCAATCAAATTGAACATCTTGTGACAACAAGTTACACAATGGTTTGGCAATGGTACTAAAAGAATGAATGAATCTTCGGTAAAACCGGCCGGTCCTAAAAAGGATCTCACATCTTTCACAGTCCTAGGGGTAGGTAATTTTTGAATGACTTCAACCTTTGACTTATCTACCTCTATCCCTTTTAAAGAGACAATGCGACCTAAAACAATGCCATGTGTCACCATAAAATGACACTTTTCCCAATTGAGTACAAGATTGCTCTCCTCACACCTTTCAAGAACTTTTTTTAAATGCATTAGACACAACTCATAAGAATCCCCATAAACTGAAAAATCATCCATGAAAACTTCTAAAAAATTTTCCACCATGTCACTAAAGATACTCATCATACACCTTTGAAAAGTGGCTGGTGCATTACACAAGCCAAAAGGCATTCTTCTGTAAGCATAGGTACCAAAAGGACAAGTGAAAGTGGTTTTTTCTTGGTCTTCTAAAGAAATCTCAATTTGGTTGTAACCTGAGTATCCATCAAGAAAACAATAAAAAGCTCTTCCGGCTACTCTTTCAAGCACTTGGTCTAAAAATGGAAGTGGAAAATGGTCCTTCCTAGTCACCATGTTCAACTTACGATAATCAATGCACATACGCCATCCAGTTTGGATTCTAGTTGGTACTAGCTCATTATTTTCATTATTCACTACCGTAACTCCAGATTTTTTTGGGACAACTTGGGTTGGACTAACCCATTTTGAGTTTGCAATGGGGTAAATGATACCTGCATCAAGTGGCTTAAGCACTTCACCTCTCACTACTTCCTTCATGTTTGGGTTCAATCGTCTTTGCATTTGCCTCACAGATTTAGCCTCTTCTTCAAGATAGATTCTATGTGTACATAGAAGAGGGCTAATTCCTTTCAAGTCAGTAATAGTCCACCCAATTGCTTTCTTGTGTTTTCTCACCACTCTCAAAAGATCTTGTTCCTGCTCTATGCTAAGTTTTGATGAAATCACAATAGGATATGATTCATCTTCCCCTAGAAATGCATACTTAAGATCACTCGATAAAGGCTTCCTTTCTGGTTTATAAGGTTGGACAAGAGATGCCTCAACTTTCACTTGGGGTGAAATCAAGGCTCAAACAATGGGGTCTATTGACCTATTGACATAATAGGCATTGGATCTAGACAAGTCTCGAGTTCTCTTACTTCCTCATCAACACATTCCAAAGAACAAAATCTTTCATCATGAATTAAAGTTCTCTCCAATGGATCCTTGATCCACTCTCTCTCAAAGTGTTCTTAACAAACTGTTTGGATGAAATCCACCTCTCTAATGTCCTCATGTTCACTAATTTGTTTGGTGACATTGAATATGTTCATCTCCACAGTCATATTCCCAAAAGACAATTTCATCACCCCATTCCTACAGTTGATTAAAGCATTGGATGTAGCTAGGAAAGGTCTACCTAAGATGACTGGGATGGGAGCATTAGAACCTTGAATTGGTGCGGTGTCTAGCACTACAAAATCAATAGGAAAGTAGAATTTATCTACTTAGACCAACACATCCTCAACAATACCCCTGGGAATCTTGATTGACCTATCAGCTAATTGAAGGGTGATTCGAGTAGGCTTGATTTCTCCTAGACCTAACTGTTCATAAACAGTGTAGGGTATTAAATTCACACTTGCTCCTAAATCCAACAAAGCTTGATCTATCTTATGACTTCCAATAATGCATGAAATGGTAGGACAACCAGGATCTTTGTATTTAGGAGGGGTCTTAAACTGGATGATGGCACTAGCATGTTCAGTTAGAAAGGCTTTTTCTTTCACATTCAATCTCCTTTTGACTGTGCATAAGTCCTTGAGGAACTTTGCATAAGATGGGACTTGTTTAATTGCATCAAGGAGTGGAATGTTGACTTTCACTTGTTTGAACAATTCATAGATTTCCAAGTTCATAAGATCATGTTTAGGTTTCCCTAACCTTCATAGAAATGGTGCTCTAGGAACAAATTCTAAATCACTCACTTTGACTCTAATTTTTCTTGAATCATCTCCTTTCTCACTCATCTCTTTCTCATTTATCTCACCTTCTTTGTCACTCAAACTCTCATTTGTCACTTGTGTTTTGATTTCCTCTTCACTTTCCTTAGATTTCTCCTCCATAATACCTCTAGGAATCTCAAAACCTATAGCTTTGTCAACAATCTTTCCACTTCTAAGGGTTGTTATGGCTTGGACTTGTTCATGGTTTGAAGGTTCACTAGATGAGGATTCACTCATGTGTACTTGACCTCTAGGATTTGGCATTGGTTGAGCTGGGATTTTTCCCTTCTCTTGAATGCTTAGTGATTGAGTCAACTTGGTTAGTTGACTTCGAATGTCTTTTAAGGTTCTATTGGTCTGGTCTTGAAATTTGTAAGCTTGGTTGTTGATTCCTCCTTGTGTTTGCATGAATTATTGAAGAGTATCCTCTAAGGATCTCTTATGAGGTGGTTGGTATGTGTTATGTGTGGGAGCATGAAATGGTTGGGGTGGAGGTTTTACCAATAGTAAAATGGGTTAAATTAAAGTAAAGAAACCTAAATCCAGATAAAAAAAATGGTGAAATTAATGAAATGAAAAGTGAATATAATACTAAATTGTTGAAAAGAAAAATATTTGTGAGGACAAAATAAATACGTAAAACCAAGATAGGTCAATATTCAAATAACAGAAGGTTGGGAGTTTATGTACAAATGATAAAAAGGGGTGGGGATAAATGTGCAATTAACAAGATGATAGAACTATAAATATCATTCTATTTTCTCTCTTGGAGTGACTTACAAGAGCAAGAGAGATTTAGAGAGAGGCTGGAGAGAAGACATACTGATGGCAGAACATCCGATAGCTATAACTCCACCTTCTACTGTTGGATCAGAACGATATTTGGATATGTTGTTCTCCTCTATGTCATGTACATTGTTACCGGAGGGATTTTCTATATCAGTCCCAGTTTAAGAGATATTAGGGGAGGAAAATTTCTAGGAAAATACACTTCTAGATAGTTCTTTGCTGACTATTTTCCCCTCCGGCCACCATTGGATTAGGCTATACTTTGGATATGTTGTTCTTTCTGATGCTGTCTAGATTCTGAACGGTGGAGATCAGAAATAAAAAACACTTAATATAGAAGTTGTGCTTCTCGCACAGTAGGTCTGCAAGTTTGAGGTCAGTTCGGTTAAACCCATATTTTTGAAAATTTCACCATTTAATGAAGTTGATATTTGGATATGTTATATTCATAATAATGCATTATATCTTGACCATATGGATTGTTTGGAATATTATTCGTTTGTTATTTATGGTTGATTGAAATTGTTGTCAAGGATTGTGTTTAGAAGAATATTGTTCAGAAAGTTTGTAAAATCGATAAAAATGTTTTATTTTGACGTTAAGAGGGAAGATTGAAATAAATATGATAAATTGGCTATTAAAAAGAAATTTTTTGACACTTTTAAACGATATGTGATATGGCTAGGGGCTGAGATAAAAGAAAAAATGTTAAATTGTGGATGTTGTGTGTAAATGAAAAGGTTGATGAATCTGGACAGATTCGTCTCCTGACTTTTGGAGAGAATTCGAGTAGGAGGATGAGGGAATTAGGATCAAGTTCTCATAATAATTGTAGTTTTGGAAGTTAGCTAACTAAGAAAGTTGGTCTTGCTCAATTTGGAGCTGTAGAACTCCAGATATGGGTCATCAACTAATATTAGGTCATGATAAACCCTGTAGGGTAGTAGGTATGGTTTGTTAATAAGCAATTTTGACTGTCTTAGAGGCAAAACTAGGCTCTCCTTCCTCAGAGAACTTGTAGCCTCATGTCTTAGCTTTCCAACGAGACCAATATCGCTTGAAATGGAGTTTTATAACTATAGATAGAATTAAAAATATGAGGAGAGGTTGGACAGTAACAGTCCAATGTTTGTTGATAAACAATTTTGACATCTTAGAGGCAGAACTGGGTTCTCCTTTCTTTAGAGAACTTGTAGTCTCGTGTCTTAGCTTTCTAACGAGACCAATCGCGCTTGAAATGGAGTTCTATAACTCTAGATATAGTTAAACATCTGAGAAGATGTCAGACAGTAACAGTTCAATATCAAGACAGTAACAGTAGGATAGTAACAATCCAATGTTTGTTGATGAGCAATTTTGATTGTCTTAAAGGCAGAATACGGTTCTTATTCCTCGGAGAACTTGTAGTCTCGTGTCTTAACTTTCCAACGAGACCAATCTCACTTGAAATGGAGTTCTATAACTCTAGATATAATTATAAATCTAAGGAGAGGTCGGATAGTAACAGTTCAATATCAAGACAGTAACAATCCAATATTTGTTGATGAGCAATTTTGACTGTCTTAAAGGTAGAATTGGGTTCTCCTTCATGCAGAAAACTTGTAGCCTCGTGTTTTAGCTTTCCAACGAAATCAACCTCGTTTGAAAGGGAGTTCTATAACTCTAGATATAGTTAAAAATCTGAGGAGAGGTCAGATAGTAATAATTCAATATCAAGATAGTAACAGTTAGACAGTAATAGTCGAATGTTTGTTGATGAGTAATTTTGACTATTTTAGAGGCAGAACAAAGTTCTCCTTTCTTCAAAGAACTTGTAGCCTCGTGTCTTAACTTTTCAACGAGACCAATCTCACTTGAAACTGAGTTCTATAACTCTAAATATAGTTAAAAATCTGAGAAGATGTCGGATAGTAAATAAAATATGAATGCATGATTGTCTTTTTAAATTGTTGAATTTTTGTGTTGCTATATTATTATGATTTTCATGTTTTAATGATATGTATTTTTGTTCTAGGACCATAGCATGCACGACAAAAGTAGATCCTAACTTATGTTCACTTTTTGTAGTATAGGTTATAGGGAGTATACCCTTGTATTTTGTAATATTACAACTTTTATAGAACTTAATTTGTATAATTGATGTTTAAACTTGAATAAATGAACTTAATTCTAAAATTCATATAATCATGTTTCAAGTATGCGTGTTATCCCATTTATTCCCCTATAATGATATTTGTTGTTCAATGTATGTTATATATGTTGTGGTTGTGATGTTGATGATGATGTTTGTGGGATTGAAACCCAAGATGATTGGGTCGTGATTGAGTTATGAGATGTAAGATATTAGAAATGTAAACATGGTATATGTCGATAACTTGGGACCTTCTGGTATAGGTGAGACTCTGTCGAAATTTCAGTGGAAATTTTGGTAGACTTGTATATGAGAACTGGAAAAAAAAATTACCCGTACTTTCACGTACCAAATCATAGGAAAGTAACTATAATCATATATGAAAGTGTGGGGCGTTACATTGTCAAATTTGACCAAAAACTCATTTCAAACACAAAATCCCAAATATGTATTAATACATAAACTTGTATATGTAAAATATTTATATTTTTTAGGGTTAATAGCTCAATTTCTCCTTAAATAGTAGGGTATTATCCTAATCAATCCTTATATCCTTAATTGAACTAATTTTATAGGTAAATTTCTAATATACTCTTCAAGTGAGATTTTTATGTTAATTCACTGAAACCAGTCATGTGAATTTTTATATGATAATAAGTTTATACTTGAATATAAATTAAGTTTCTAAGTCACGTGCAAATCATGTGATTAATTATGGTCAGCTAGCATAAAAATCTCATCAGAATGATAAATAAAAAACTCAACGTATATCTAAATATAAAATTGATTCAATTAGATATATAATGATGGATTAGAGAAGTATCTTATTATATAAGGAGAGATTAAGCTATTAATCATGGTTTTTACCTACCTGCACACATGCACAAATTAGAAATATATGCTTTTTTTTCATGTTGAATAATAAAAAGTTCTTAGTTATCAGATACCAAAAACCTAATCAATTTGATATAGACTAAATTAGATATGCAAATAAAATTATAGGATCTCTTTCTCTTTTGGAGAGAATAGTGTGGAAACCGAGGATAAAAGAGAAAAGAGAGGGGAGAAAAAAAAAGAAAAAAAAGATTGCCATATGCGTTTAACACCAACACGCACCACACCATCGAGATAGGCTCGCTGAGACATGTTAAGAGACACCAAGGAAGATAGTGAAAAAACGCTAGAGGAAGCTGCATGCATACAATTGCTTTCTCCATATGTTGGCGGATGTAAGTCTTTATCTCTGACAATCTACCCTAGTCCTTGTTTTGTTTTTTTATTTTCAAATTTGGTCTTTTAAGCTTGAATTGTTTTAGACTAATACAATCTAATGTTATTTTGATAAATCGAGCATCAACCACACATCAGAAATTTTTCCTCGACACTACAAGATCCCCATTTCTAAGCAACATAAAAACACTATTAAGTAGCATTCAAAATAAACCAAATTTAAAAGGACTATAAAAAATAAGGGTTAATCTTCTACCTGATCGTGCAATTCAATCCTTGACTATTTAAAGAAAAAGGGGCTGAATGTTTGCATATTTGTTCAAAATCAGTTCCCATAACTCCAATTGTTTTAAATCAGTAAGTTTTTATTTAATTGTTCTAAACCGAGCATCAACCTAGCATTTTTTTTTCTGACATCCCGGGATCCCATAATCTAGGAATTCAAAACAAATAGTCAAGTTAAATTCTAAATAAATGCAATTTCAAAGGAACAAATAGGAAAGCAATTAAGTTGAGGGATCAAAATGAAAAAAAAAATTGTGAATTAGTATTGTAATCTACAGTAACATAGGTGTGGGTGAACAATACTTTTCCCAGGCCCAAAATGATAAGTATAAAACAAGTAGAGATGGAAATAAAATTAATGTTTTTCTTTGCTTTTAAGAAAAAAAATGAGTGAAACTTTATATTTTTTTTAGAAGAAGCGAGATTAAGATAGAGACAGAAAGATTATGAATTTAGTCCAAATCTCTCCTTGTAAACTTTTTAAAACTCCAAGTCATGCTTTATACTTTCAATTCTTAATGAGTGATTTTGGATGAATTATTTTTTCCAATCAGATTTGATTAAAAAAATATATATAAATATAAAAATCACAAATAAAATAAGAAAATAAAAAGATGAGAAAGAAAGAAAATATAAAACACATATAAATTTTTTAACAATGTAATCCGACCATTTTCTTCTAATAAATCCCCTCATCATTATGAATTCATAAAAACTAAAATTTCATCATTTTACTATTGAAATTTAAATAATATTTGGATTTGAATCTTTCAATTAAAAAACTTTCAAATTGATTGTTGTGTGAATCTACTATTTGAAAATGGTTTTTGATGTTAGATTTGTGTTTAGACAAATACATAGTGAAAAAAGATGCTGAAGATGTTTTAAGTTATCAACAAGCTTTTCTAAAATCTGGCATGATCAACTAGTTTTGGTTATTTAAGGTTGAAGATGAGGACAAACAATATGTCATTAGTAAAAGATGACAAGTCATCGGTGTACTTGTTTTAAAAATAATTAAGCCTTGAAAAAAGCTCAAATGTGTTTGTTCTCAACTTCAAGCCTATTTTTTTAATTAATTTTTATATATAAACAAATTTATTCATATATAATTTTTCCTTATTAATTACTTATTTTAAATTATATTTTTTTCTATTAAGTGGAAGAAACATAACTATTTAGTTTTTCTAAAAAAAATATATAATTATAATAAATGTTTAAAACACATACCAAAAGTAACATGCACGCAAAGATATATAAGAAAAAACTTTTTTGTGCACTTATTTAATCTTGTCTCCTTGCATTATATAGAGACAAGTAAAAATAAATTTGGTATCTATTTCTATTGTCATATCAATAATATACAATTTCTCAAAGGTTTTAAATAAGATTTTAGAAACATGAAAATAAGGTTGTTAATTCCATTCTGTTTTAGTCGGAATGACTAATATACCATGTATATTTTTTAAAAATAAAATAAAATAGAATAAATATTATCATCTTACTTGGAATTTCAAATATTTCGGATTTCTTGCTCAAATCCTGATCAAGATATTGCAGGTTTACTTGTTTTGTTTTGGATAATATAATTTGGTTCAGAAGTTATAAAATTTCAGTTTATGATTTTGGTTTATTTTTTATTTTAGCTGAGAAAACCAATATGAATGAAATGATTTTTAGTCATCTTTTATGATACATATGCACAAAAATATATGTATAAGATTTGCATGAGTCGTTGTGCCTTCTACTATCTAAGGAACCAAAATTTTTCAAAATTGGCTTGGTGATACTATTTACTGAATCTAAAGCGATCACAGATCGTGGGAGAGCTGGAGCCAATACGGCTTAGGGTGTGTAATAGGTGTATAGTTTTTATCTGATGTTAATATTAATTGTGTGAATGTTTGGACTTGGATGCTTTGAAGGAATTTTTGAGAAACTAAGAAGAGATTCTTAGTTACTCTCATCCTAATTCCACATAGTAAGTTGACTGGGGATGCATCAAGTTTGGAACAATTGCGTTTCAACTTAACACATTATTCTTGAATACAAGAAGACACCTCTAATTCTTTGTAACCGAAAGCACTTGCTAAATTTTAATTATATTGCAAAATCTTCATCAGTTTGCATTATGTTATCTATTTTCAAAATAGAAAAAAATAAAGATTTAAATCTTAGAAGGATTTTAAAAAACTTTTTAATTTAATTTAGGGGTGAAATGAGAAAACTTCAAAATATTGCTAAAAGTAATTGTGTGTGTGTATATATATAAAATTTTATTGTTCATTTTTTTTATTCATTTAAAAAACAATAAAAAAACTTGTATTAAAACAATATGAAGTGTTTACCAAACCATTAAAAAAATATTTTCTTTTTTTACAGAGAAAAAAATTATATTTAAGCAGAAAATCTCATTTTTTACTTCAAAAAATTAGAATATTATTTTGTTACAAAAGGTCACTTAAATTTTAATAAACTTTTCAAAATTCCAAATTGCCGAGGGAGCTCACACCGCCACACACCCACTGGACCTAGGGTGAAGTGAAATGGAAATGGAAATGGAAATGGAACTATAAATATAGGTAATATAAACTCCCACGCGCATGTGAAGCACCTGCCCGCTAACAGTCTCTAAAATACTGAAATCACCTCCTGCAAATTATAAAATCAAGAAAGAAATACCAAAACAAGACTCATGAAAATTTTAATTTGATAAACAATTTAATGGCAAACCTTCCTCAATCTCTGTCGATGAACACACCTTTCGGAGGACCAAGCGCGTCTAATCCCGCCGCCGCTGGAGCTCCCGCCAACAAAGACCGGAAGATGGCATCAGCAGAGCACCTGGTTCTTGACCTAAGCAATCCTGATCTTCGTGAAAACGCCCTTCTTGAGCTCTCTAAGGTAACGACAAAATTACCAATTACTTTTTATTAAAGAAATTGAGAATTGAGAAATTAGGGGTTTTGGTTGAAACCCTAATAATAATGAGCGGTCTCTCGCTATATTTTATTTTATTTGTTGTTTACAAGAAGAAGAATAGATAATTTCGTGAGAATTATTGTTTTGTAAAACAGCTTTAATAAATTACGATAGACAGTTGAATGGGAAGGAAATGTATGATTATTGGCTTAAAACAGATCCACCACCTGCTGGGCACCACCCATGATTTGTGGGTTCTGCTCCATTTCGTGCAGTTGAGGAAGAAAAAGGCTGCCCTGAACTAGTGAAACTTAGAATTCAAGGCATATTCAAACTTTTCTTGCAATAAAACATTGTATACTTAAACACGAGGTATTTTTTTTTTTTAAATCGGAGGCCATTAAAGTGGTAAACTGGTTGTCAAAACGCTTCTTCGATTTTGCATGCAAAGGAATCTTTACCTTGGCTGGCTGCATACATGTGAGGGGGAGAAACTATTTCATTTTCATTGTAAATCAGTTCTCTGTATATGCTTAAACAAGAAGAGATACATGCACGCATGCCCAGCTGGACATGGTTTCATGTGCAATAGCAGCATGTAATCAACTTGTTATATGTGGACCTTGCCAATGTTTTTCCTTTTAAGTGGTTGTGCCATTTAGCTGTTGAAGATTCATTTTCTGCCATCATAAACCAGTGTCTACCTTTGCTTTCATTTTTTAGAACAAGGATTTATTTCAAGATTTGGCTCCTTTCGTGTGGAATTCTTTTGGTACTATTGCTGCACTCATTCAGGTATGCCTAATAAACTTGTTTTTGTTTTTATTTTTAGAAGAGAGAATTATTTCAAGATTTGGCTCCATTGTTGTGGAATTCTTTTGGTACAATTGCTGCATTGTTACAGGTATGCCATTTGAAGTTGATATTTTAATATCAGTTCCTTGTTAAATTATCTCCCCTCTTGCTCATGTTAGCATGAAGTCATCCATGTTGCGTTGTGATATATTTTATCTTGTAGAATTTCCTTTATAATTTCTATATATATATATATATATAGAAAAGCTCATACTAGTTTCCCTTGATCCCAATGCATTATGCTAACAGAAAAAAAAAATAAACATAGATCATATTGAGGACATGAGTGAGGGAATTAAAATGTTTTGAACTCTTAAGGACAAAAGGGATATGCTTGTTACTTCTCTATGATCTCTTTAAACTAGGCTGAATTGATGATGTTTTCTTTCATACCGTTCATGTTTGAGTTAATATTTATTGTGTGTTTATTTTGGAGCCCTTTTTATTCCAACTTGTCAACCGAACATATGTGACTGCTTTGCATGATTTTTTCGTGATTTTGGTTGGAGCTTAATAAGCAAAATAAACACCACTGGTGTTGTGTAGGTGTTGTGTAGTTCTCATGTCCTCTAGAAGCCTTTTAGCTTTCCAGAGATTGTAGATAAGTGTGAAAATTTTCAACTCTCAAAGTGCTTGATGTATGTTATTTCCATGATTTTTGAGTTTTCCTTATTTGCAGGAGATCGTTTCAATATACCCAGTTTTATCACCACCTAACTTAAGTCCCGCACAATCAAATCGAGTTTGCAATGCTCTAGCACTTCTTCAGGTCAAAATATTTTGTTTTTGTTGTTCCTCTGGTTATTCTTATGTTTATTTTCTACTTTAGTTTTTTCGTTAATAATTTCAACTTTGCTTCTTTCCCTTCATTGGAAATTTATTATGCATGGATTGTCATATATTTTCCATTTAGAGAAATTATGATTTAAGATGCTGAAACACTTCTAGGTACTCGAGTGAAGCATTATTTCGCTCAAAAGTTCAATGGATCAATGATCAAAGGCTTAATATTTTTGGGTTCTTGTACAAATCTTACCTTTATTAGTTTGGGAAACATTGTTGATGCATAATTCAAGAGTTAAAAATCAATTTCCCATGTGGCTATCTATGATGGTGATTATGGTGGGTGTATTGCCTACTTGCGGACTTCTTTGAGCACTGGGGAGATGAAGTTACTATCGAGGAAAAAAATATTCTGAATGAATCAATGAAGTTACTTTTTTACAAGCATCACCTAGAAAAAAAGTGTAATGGAATTTTTTGAAATATGTAAAATATCAGAAGAATGTAATTCATAAAATGGAATTCATTTTGTCATTTATACGAATAAAGTATTATGATTATTAAGAACTCAGCAGTGCCCCCTTTTTTCTGTAGGCATTTATATTTAAATGCATCTATTATAAGGTAGAAAGGAAATTATTTTTCAACACATTTCTATAATAGGTTAAATACTTAAATTATTTTGGAGTTTTATTTAATGTAGTGCTTTCCAAAAGAACTAAAGCATTTACTGATAGTATATGAGGAAAAAGAAAATTCAAAAGAAAAAAAAAACAGATAAGAAAAGAAGTGCTAGTGTAATGAAAAGACAATTTGATAATTTGTTTTTTTGTCTAATTTCACAACATGTTGCTTGTTTCATTTTGCTTGCCTAACTCATGCAATGTTGAAGAGTGAGCATAGATATTCTCTGTCTCTGTACTTTTACAGATCTTTTTATTTTATTTCAGGCTTGAAGTTATTTATGATGTTCATAATCTTTTTTTGTATTTTCTTACAGTGTGTAGCTTCACATCCTGACACAAGGATGTTGTTTCTCAATGGTAATGTTCTCGATCTTGTTTGCTCACTTGAGTAGCACTTGAGAGGAAACTTTATTATTGTTGGTTGGATCATATGGCTTGAATTTTGTTTCATGGGAAGAATAATCTTTTTGCTATCCTTTTGGATATGATATAAGCCGATTAACTTATTGTATGTATTCTTCTAGTTGACCATTTCTTTTTTTGCCCTTTGCAGCTCATATACCTTTATATCTCTACCCTTTCCTAAATACAACTAGCAAATCAAGGCCTTTCGAGTACCTAAGGCTTACTAGTTTAGGTGTCATTGGTGCCCTAGTGAAGGTAGTTCAACCTTTCTGATATTCTATTCCTCATCTTCATGATCTTTATATTCTTTATCATTTAATAGTGCAATGTCTAAACCTTTTTGTACTTAACCATCATAGCTTCATAGAACAGTATACTTGTTTCTCATAAAGATAATGATATATGAATGTGTTGATCTTTACATTTATCCACATTGCCTTATTACTTGGCACAAGCATATCAATATTTATCCAAACAAAAGAGTATTATATTATGTTGATCTCTACATTTGTAGCTTATATTTTTGTTGCTTTTGTTCTCAATTAGTTTGAAATTTTGATCTTAATTTTTTTTCTATTGGTTACCAGGTTGATGACACAGAAGTTATTAGTTTCCTTCTTTCTACTGAGATTATTCCGCTATGTCTGCGTACTATGGAGATGGGAAGTGAATTATCAAAAACAGTTGAGTGTTGTTATTGTACATCCTTCCGCTTTTTTCAAATAAACTTATGTTGATTATGTTTATTTTCACTATTTATGCCTTGTTTGGTTATTTTTTTGTCTAAATGCATGGTGATGCAGAATTGTCCTTTAGATTGCTAAATTGAGATTTGAAGAAAAGTTTGTAACTTTACCCTACAAGAATCTTGTTTTAGAGAACCAAAGTCATAAGCAATTAATCACCATCACCTTACGCCTTTAAAAAGACGCAAACAAGAAGTATAAATCACAATGAAATTGATTGTCTAAATGTGATGCAGAATTGTCCTTTAGATTGCTAAATTGAGATTTGAAGAAAAGTTTGTAACTTTACCCTACAAGAACTTTGTCTTAGAGAACCAAAGTTATATGCAATTAATCACCATCACATCTTATGCCTTTAAAAAGATGCAAATAAGAAGTATAAATCACAATGAAGGTGATCAATCCTTTGAAGAGTTTGCAAGTTCAATGATGAAGTTAGTTTGAGAATCCATCAACCACACAGAGAAACAAAGCACACAATATGCGGTTACTTTAGAGAAAATTTCATAAACTAAAAAATAATGCTAATAATTGGTTTATATAGTAGAAAACTAACTCTAATTTGACTTAATGGATCCAAACATGATAAATAGAACTTAATACTTTAAAAACCCAAAATAACTAAAATAATAATATTAAACTTGACCAAAATAAACCTTTAAATTCCACAGGCTCTAAAATAAACTAAAAGATAAATAAATAATATTGAAACTAATTAAAACAAAATCAAAGATGAATTTTGTAATGTGCTAGTAGAATCAAAGCTCAACTTCAAACAAATAAATATATCACTAGAAAGCTGTGGAAGTCTACTTTCCAATGCATCTAGAATCGTATCAAAATTCTTTTTTCATTTATGGTCAAATTAGTAGTGAAAGGTCAAAAACTGATATATTTGAATTTTTTTATTTCAATCTTTCTGTAATGTCTGGATGCTCCCGTACAAACCCTTCTTGAACGTGAATCAAAATAATCAAGATTTGTTCTTCAAACTTTGATATCCTTTTGAAGTCCATCATAGCTCATGTATCTTGAAGAAGTTTATTAATTGCCTTCTTGAACTTCTTTGCTCTAAGTCTTGTGACTGAACCCAATGGAATCTCTAATGGATTTCTTGGTGTTGAAGTTAGGATCGCATCATTTCCTCTCTCCTCGAAAGGATTCTCCCTCGAATCATTAGCTACATCAAACAAAAAAGGTCAGATACATTAAATGTAACACTAACATCATATTCACCTGGTACTTTCATTTTTTTCAACATTATCATTGATCTTCTCAATGATTTGGAATAGCCTGTCTCCTCAGGCATCAATTTCCTGGTTTAAATACCATCTTTTTTAGTTTTCTTATTGGCTTTAAATGTATTTTGTTCTTTTACCTTTTCAATATGTTGTTGTACTTTGGTATGCAAATTTTTGACAACTTGTGCCTTTTCTATTCTCATCAAAATTAACTTTTTCATTAACAGTTTAAGACAATAAATCCAATGGAGTTAAATGATTAAAATCATACACAATCTTAAAAGGAGAAAACTTTATTGTAGAATGCACTCCTATTATATGCAAACTCATTAAATGACAAACAATTTTCTTAATTTTGAAGATTTTTTTGGATAATAGTTTTTAACAATTGAGTTAAAGTTCTATTTACCATCTATGTTTGGCCTTCTATTTATGGATGATAAGTAGTAAAAAATAACAATATAGTTTCCAACTTACCCTACAAAACTTTTCAAAAGTAGCTTAGAAATTTAACATCTTTATCAGACACAATGGTCCTTGAAACACAATATAACCAAACTATTTTTTAAAGAAAAGATTCGCTATATTGGTTGCATCATCAATTTTATGAAATAATATGAAATGCGCTATCTTAGAAAAACTATCCGTAACAACAAATATTGAATCTCTGCCATAAAACAAAATCCTTTGATATATCAATCCAAGGTTTCTTATATACTGGTAAAGATGTATACAAACATCGAGGAATGACTTTAAACTTGGTTTGTTTACATGCTATGCATCTATCATATATTCTTTGAACATTCATTTGTAATTTGTTGGATTTACTAGCAGAATTGAAGCCCAAATTCAAACAAATGATCCTCCTTTGTCTTGACGAATTAAAAACTCAACCATATATCATTGAAAGTTGTGGTTGTCTACTTTCCAATGCATTTGGAATCGCATCAAAATTCTTTATGTAGCTCCTTTTATGGTCAAAACAATAACGAAAGGTCAAAACTGACAAATTTAATTTTTTTTATTTCAATCTTTTTGTAATATCTGGATGATCCTCTATAAACCCTTCTTGAACGTGAATCAAATTATTCAAGACTTATTCTTCATTCTTTGATATCCTCTTGAAGTCCATTTTAGACCATGTATCTTGAAGAAGTTTATTAATTGCCTTCTTGAACTTCTTTGCTCTAAGTCTTGTGACTGGACCCCATGGAATCTCTTAGTGTTGAAGTGAGGATTTGCTCTCAAATCATCATCTACATCAAATAAAGAAAGGTCAGAAACATTAAATATAGCACTAATACCTTAATTCATTTGATAATTTTACTTTGTAGGCGTTATCATTGATCTTCTCAATCATTTGGAATGGTCGTCTCCTCTCGGCATCAACTTAAATCTCTTTTAAGCAAGAAATCTATTTTTCCTCATATGCACTCAAACCACCTTTTTTCCTTCTCTTATTGGCTTTTAATGCATATTGTTTATTTAATTTTTCAATATGTTGTTGTACCTTTGTATGCAAATCTTTGACAACCTGTGCTTTTTCTATTCTCATCAAAACTAACTTTTTCATCAACAGTTTAAGACAATAAATCCAATGGAGTTAAATGATTAAAACCATACACAATTTCAAAAGGAAAAATTTTTGTTGTAGAATGCACTCTTATTATATGCAAACTCATTAAACGACACAATTTTCTTAATTTTTAAGATTCTTTTGGATAATAGTTTTCAACAATTGAGTTAAAGTTGTTTTTACCTGTTTGGCCTTTTGTATGTGGATGACAAATAGTAAAAAATAACAATTTAGTTCTTAACTTACCTCACAAAACTTTCAAAAGTAGCTTAGAAATTTAACATCTTTATTAGACACAATGTTCCTTGAAACACAAAGTAACCAAACTCTTTTTCTAAAGAAAAGATTCGCTATATTTGTTGTATAATCGGCTTTATGGAATGATATGAATTGTGCTATCTTAGAAAACCTATTTACAATAAATATTGAATCTCTATCTTTTTTAGATCTAGGTAACCTTAAAACAAAATCCTTTGACATATACCCTTGGTTTATTGGGTATTGGTAAAGGTGTATACAAACATTAAGGAATGCCTTTAGATGTGATTTGTTTACATGCTATGCATCTATCACATATTCTTTGAACTTTTATTTTCTTGTTAGGCCAGTAAAAATGCTCATGTATCATATACAAAGTTATAGCTACCCTAAATGTCCTATTAAACCGTCCCTAGAAGCTTCCGCAAACATTTAGACTCACACAATCTCTTATGTTTAAACAAAATTCTTCATGCTTAAAATACTTATCAAAGATCGAATGTTCACATTGTCCATACACCTGACAAAAGTCATCGTCATCCATATATAATTCTTTCATAACTTACCTTCAAGACAATGAATCCGCAACGATGTTTTCCTTACCTTGCTTATGATGGCATATGAGAACATCTCAATGAACTTAATCCACCTGGCATGTCATCTACTCAACTTACCTTGGCTCTTTAAGTGTTTTAGAGATTGATGGTCCTTATGTATCACAAATTTCTTAGGCCAAAGATAATGTTGTCAAGTCTTCAAGGTTGTCATTAATGCTTATAGCTCTTTTGCACTAACAACATAACTTAAGAGTTTAATTCTTTTTATGCGAAAATCACAATTCTTTAGATTAGTATATAATCTTTTCCTTTCTAAATATTCCAAGAACTTGTCTTATGATTAATATGCACATTTAATCCTTTGCTATAAATCAAGATATCATCAAAATAGGCAACAAATATCCAATGAAAGATCTCAACACATGATTCAATAACCTCATGAATGTACACGAATGTACTAGGGGCATTAATCAAACCAAAAAGCATCATTATCCTTTCATATAATCCATATTTAGTTTTGAATGTTGTCTTCCATGCATTTCATTCTTTCATTCTAATTTGATGATAACTATTTTTCAAATCAATTTTAAAAAACACAAAAGAACCATGTAACTTATCAAGCATATTATCTAATCTAAGGGATATGATATCTATACTTTACAATAATGTTGTTAATGGCTCTACAATCAACGTACTTACGCCAAGTATTGTTTTTTTAAGGCACAAGTAAGACTGGAACTGCACAAAAACACATACTTTCTCGAATGTACCATTTCAACATCAACTCTTCTACTTGACTTTGAAGCTCCTTAGTCTCATCGAGATTATTTCTATAGGCTAGCCGGTTTGGAATTGATGTTGATGGCACAAAATCAATATGATGTTCAATCCCTTGAATTGGTGACAAACAACTAGGGATCTCTTAAGGAAAGATATCCTCAAATTCCGCATATAAATTAAAGTGTTTCCCCAATTTTTCTCCACACTTTTCTCACCATTATTTTCTTCTCTCCACTCTTGGCCTTCCATATGTTTTCTTTTTTTTTTTGGCCAAAATCTTCAAACCTATTTCTAATGGCTGAAACTCTCCCCTCAATTGTTTCACACTTATAACTCATCTCATTTCCACTTGGCCTCACACATCCTCACCATTATTGTTTATAAATTCTTGTTCAGCTTCCTAATCTTTCCATTATTGTTTATAAATTCTTGTTCAGCTTCCTAGGCTTTCTTAAACTTTAATTGATCCACACACACTTGCCTTGATGACAATGGAGCAAGTGTGTAAATCTTTCCATATTTCTCCATAGTATACCTATTTCTGAATCCATCATGCATGGTCTTCCTATTAAATTGTCAAGGTCTTCCCAACAATAAGTGTGCAGCATTCATAGGAACAACATCAGATACAACCTCATTCTTAAACTTTCCTACTATGAATGAAGCCAAAACCCCTTAGTCGCCCTAACTTCTCCACATTCATTCAACCACTAAAGCTTATATGACATAGCATGTTTATATGTATTTAGGTTCAACTTTCTAATTAAAGTTGGGCTAGCAACATTAATACAACTACCATTATCAATTATCATACTACATATTTTATTATCAATGTAGCACCTAGTATGAAAAATATTCTACCTATGGTGCTCTACATCCTCTTCATAAACTTGAACACTCAAAGATCTTATAACCAATGACTTTCCTTGCACAACAGACTCCACATCACTACAATCATCGAGCTTTGACATCCCCTTCAAATGATCCTCACTAGCCGATTTCAGCTCACCATCATCTCATATAACCATAATTCTATTATTTGGACATTCTTGTGTATAATGTCCAAGCTCTTGACATCGAAAACATCTAATCTCTTTCTTATGCTTTGGTTGAGCAATATTTTTTTCTTTTTACTCCGAAGTCGTAACTTGCTTCCTAACAAAGGAAGGTTCTCGACTATTTTAGGTGCAATTATTGGTTTCATCTATGTATTACTCTCTCTTCTAAAATTCAACTTCCAACCCGAAGAGTAACTGTAATTTCCACCAGGTTTTGTACTATCCTTTTTTCTCAATTGTTTTTCAACTTTTATAGCCAAGTGTATTAGCTCTAGTCATAACTACTTTCATCTCCTTAAAAGTACTCATCCACCCTTCTAGAAACTTGAGATAAGGTTTGCATTTTATTAAAGATCTCTCTATAATAGTGAGTAGGTACAAACATTTTCCTCATGATTGTTTTCATCTGCTCCTAAGTTTCTATTTTTCTTTCTTCATTACACCTTCCACTTGTAACATCATTCACTATAGTCCTAATCGTAGACATTTCAACTTCCTTTTCCTTACGACTAAGAATGCCTTGTCCACTAATCATTTCATCAAATTTGCTCATTAGTGCCCTCCATCATAGCTTTCATTCTATTTTGTCTTTCCTCCACAGTTTCTTTTTTATTTTTGTTTTCAACACTTCAAAGACATTGAAATAAAGGTTAGTAGCAAAAACGTTTCCTCACACAAACCTTATGTGTTTTACTCTCACAATAAAATTCACATGTTTCACAATTTATTCGGTTTTTTATTCTAATAGTCTCGCTACACCTTTTACTACTATTCTTGTATTTTGGTTCTTAAAAGTAATTTAGCAACTTATCAAACAATTAACCAAACTATGCAATGATTTCATTTATATTTAAAAACTCAAGAATCAACAATTATTCAAACTTTTCAAAATAAAACTTGAGGACAACTTATGAGTAGCAATGTAAATTTGTGTGAGTATAATGACGAAAATGAACACATGAAATAAAAACAAAAGAATTATTATTAAGAAACAACGAAAACTATGAAATTCAAGAAAATTAAAAAAAAAAAATGATGCGAGAAATCAAGAAACTAAAGAAATTGATGCAAGATAATTCTATTCTACCCAAATTTGCATGGAATTAATTAAGATCACCAAGAATTTTCAAGACAAGTTTTGGCTAAACCCTAGTTGATGCAAAATCCAAAATTTCTGAATTTCTTCTCCCAGAATCATTTCTAGATTGTGATTTTGATTCTTCTTTTATTCTTTTATATATATATATATATATATATATATATATATATATATGTTTGTGTGTGTGTTGGATTACTCAAGTCATAAAGGTGAACACAATTTGTTGTTTTGTATTCAATTTTTCAGCAACTTCAAGGTCTTTTCCTATCAAAACCAATTTTTTTTGTATTAGCTGAAATCTTAGAAAAAAGAAAAACCAAGAAAAATAAGAAAGCAAACCCTAGATATGACAAGATTTAAAGAAAACCCTAGATATAGCAAGATCTGAAAGAAACCCAGAATTACTTGATTAAAGAGATATAACCTGAAATTAGCCATGTTCTAATACCAAATTGATGTGGAATTGTCTCTTAGATTGCTAATTTGAAGTTTGAAGAAAAGTTTGCAATTTGACCCAACAAGAACCTTGCTTTGAAGAACCAAAATTATATACAATTGATCACTCTCACCCTACGCCTATAACAAGTCGCGAACGAGAAGTATAAATCATAATGAAGTTGATCAATCATTTGAAGAATTTGCAAGTTCAATCAAGAATTTAGTAGGAGAACCTCCTAACCACACAGAGAAACAAAGCACACAATATGCGGTAACTTTAGAGAAAATTTCATACACTACAAAAATAATGTTAACAATTGATTTATATAGTAGAAAGCTAATTCTAATTTGATTTAATTGATCTAAACATGATAAATAGAACTTGACACATTAAAAGCTCAAAATAACTAAAATAATAAAATAAAACGTAACCCAAATAAACTTTAAAATGCCACGAGACCTATAATAAACTAAACTAAAAGATAAATAAATAATAGCCCAACTAATTAGAACAAGACCAAAGTTGAATTTCATAATTTGCTGGCAGAATCGAAGCTCAACTTCAAATGAATAGTTCCCCCTCGTCTTGATGAATTAGAAGGTCTATCATAAATCACTAGAAAGTTGTGGATGCCTACTTTCCAATGCATTTGGAATCATTTCAAAATTCTTTTTGCAGCTTTATTTGTGGCCGAAACAATAGCGAAAGGTCAAAACTAACAGATTTGAATTTGTTTTATTCCAATCTTTCTGTAATGTATGGATGTTCCCTTGCAAGCCCTTCTTGAACATGAACCAAATTAATCAAGATGTGCTCTTCAATTTTTGATATTCTCTTGAAATTCACCTTAGCCCATGTATTTTGAAGAAATTTATTGTCTTCTTCAACCTCTTTGCTATAAGTCTTGTGACTGGACCAAATGGATCTCTTAGTGTTAAAGTCTTGAAATTCACCTTAGCCCATGTATTTTGAAGAAATTTATTAATTGTCTTCTTCAACCTCTTTGCTATAAGTCTTGTGACTGGACCAAATGGATCTCTTAGTGTTAAAGTTAGGATTGCATCACTTGGTGATAATGAATTTATTCAATTTTCTTAAAAAACAACTTGTTCACCACTCTGGAAAATGTCCGAGTTCAATGTATTAAAAATATTATGTTTTAGATTAGAGTTATTATGTAGAAAAAAGAATTCCAAGTTAATTTAAGTGTAGAGTTAATTCAACTTCTTTATTAGCACTTTCTTGCTCAAATAATGAAATCAATGTTAATTTTTAGGTAGCTCATGATATCTTGCTCAAATAAAATAAATTAATATTTCGAGATAGAGAGGACATGTTCCCTTGTGGTGCTTATTTTGATTTGAAATGACAAAAATTCACTCTAAAATTGTCACATGTTTGTGTCTCTCCAACCAAAATGTTTGTCACTTTTAAATTTATCCCTTGTGTTTTGGGACACTAACCAAATACAACCTTAGTCTTGATAAGGTTCAATGGCTTGTTTTCAAGACCAATGGCAGCAAAAGATATCACATACCTGTATAATATGCTTTTAACAACCTAGATTTCAAGAAAGATAGCCTTACCTAAATTTTGCATACTATTTTTCCCATTTCAAAATGTTAAAATGGGTTTTATGTATTCTGATTTCTTGACGCCAGCTCAGAAATGCCTGCCACCGTTTTTGTTGCTCCACTTGATTCTTTTGGTTGCTACGCAGGTGCTTGCCAGAATTCTGAGGTTGCTAATATATATCTTGTTCGAAGTTTCAATCTGTGCTCTAACTTTCCAACCAATTATGTGTACACTTGGGTAAATCATATGATTTTTTGTTGAAATGTAATGGAGAATGTAATGGACCTGAAATATCTATGAGATGCTATGTTTAAAAGCAGATTACAGGCTTGTAATTATCATTTTGGCATGTGACTGTTAGCTACTATACGATAGAGTTGTCTCCTCTGTTCTCAAATAACAATGGCTTGTCACCCATAAATGTGATAAGATAAATAGTCGTATTTATTGCTCAGCAAGCATTCTTCCTTTTCTGTTGGCAGGTTGCCACATTTATAGTTCAAAAGATTTTATTGGATGATGTGGGCCTGGATTACATTTGCACTACAGCAGAACGGTTTTTTGCAGTGGGCCGGGTTTTGGGGAACATGGTTGCAGCACTTGCTGAACAACCCTCGTCACGGTTATTAAAACATATCATCCGATGTTATCTTCGACTTTCAGATAATCCAAGGTTCTTACACTTCCCAAATAAGCAATGGCTTCAAGCAGCTACCTGGCTTTGTACTTTCTTCTTGCATTGAATTTTTTATGATTTGTCATTTGTTTTGACTTCCTATTTTCATTTTATTTTTTTTTCACTTTTGGAATTCAGGGCTTGTCATGCATTACAAAGTTGCCTGCCAGACATGCTGAGAGATGCTACCTTCAGTAGCTGCCTTCGTGTAAGTAAAGCTTAAGTAATTGTTCATAGTCTGTTGCCTCAGGACTCATTGGGAGGATGGTGATTTTTAGCTAGTCCATAATCAAGTGAATCTTGACTGAGACAAGTACTGTAAGGCCTATATATGGTTTGAAATTCCTAACTAGCAGTCAAGCAAACAGAACAAACTTCTGTAGTGTTGCTTAATTAATGCCACACTGATTGAGATTCTACTTCTGCATTGATTATGCAGTTTTTGTTTCTGCAGGCATTGGCAATAGTAACCCATCGATAGAAATTTCACCCCTGTAGTTTGCTATGTGAGAGATGGGCTGTTTGGATTGAATTGCATGAGTTTGATTGTTCTGTAGATAAAGTTGAACGTGGCATATATTCTATGTTTAATCATAACATGAGTTGTTTTAGTGGAAAATGTGGCAGATCGCTAGTTTAAGTCTTAAGCTAGTGTGGCTTGAGATGGGGATTATAATTATGACACAATGATTAACCAAGTACATTGGTCACTGACATTGCTAACTGCAACACGTGTTTATGTGAAAAATTTGATAGCTGCGTAGGATATCATATTTATTTGTTTTCCATGCCACAATATTTTATTTTGTCGGCAATATTAATATTTGGAGTTTCAAATGATGTATAGGTTCTTCATATTTTTCGTTGGAATAATTTTCAAATCAAGTATATTCTTTGCCCTCCCCCATCCCCCTTCTTTCTTCAGTGGACAACCAATTTCATGTTCTTTGTAAATTGTAATTTATCTAGGAAGATCCAACAACAAGGCGATGGCTGCAACAGTTGCTTCACAATGTCGGAGGGAATCGGGTTCCAGGACTTCAGGCTGGGGGAGGATTTGATCATATGCTGGTGAACTAAAACTGCAATTTTCTTTTGGTTCGGTCAGTTGTTGCATCACTTCAAGACCTACTATACTCCTTTTTGATGTGAGAGCATTTCTGGTAGCTGTAATTAACACCCAGAAGAGGATGCGTTGGAAAACAAAAAAGCTAGTCTAGTTGCTGACTTGTTGCTATGCCAATTTTAGTTGCGTATCATATAGCTGGTATTTGTTCATGTATAATGAAAAGAAAACTCACAGCTCCAGCTGTTCATGTTTAGGGTCACTTGCCGGTTGGCATTTGGACTCGGAAGGTACAGCATAAATTAATTTTTACATATTTACTAGTCTTTACTCAACATCAATTCCGCTATTTGCTGCACATTTTTTTTTGGCTTTTGGTTTATTGGAACTTTGTTTTTTCCCATTCTCAATGAACACCAAGTTCATTCTTCGACCTGTCCAATTTAATTTTATCCCTTCCATTTTTTTTTATCGGTTCTGAGCAATCTGATCAAGTTGTCGTTGCCCCACCAGACAGCGTACAAAATCTGGTTCTTTCACAATAGGGGGTGTTTTATCATGTGGCATGGGTTAGAAAGAAGACGGAAGAATCCAGCACAAACAGAGATCACGACTCCTGCAACCGTCAGCATATTTGGGACCTATACTGATTATTGCTGTCGTACATGCAATCAATACTGAGAAACTACAATGCATATTTTGCATGATTGCCAGGTTGCTAACAAGGTTTGGAAGAAAAGATTTCGCGCCAGTGGGACCTTTCAATATCACATGAACAACATCAGGTAGTGATTCAGGTTTCCTTTTTTTCTTAGTTGTGATGGAGATAGAGCAGAAAAAGGGCTATGCTATGGGCTATATGGTATGCCAGGAGCACTCTTTACTTTCAAAACCAGAAGTCCTGCTAGAAGCATTATTAGATAGCTAACGCCACCTTGTCAGCATACAAGCAGGCCTTGGCTAGTTCATCTCACTCAACACAACACTGACATCTCTCACTGGTTTCCCCCCACGTGAGGATTGGTACAATATCACCATAGACGTAGCTTTCATGCCAATATTTATGGAGTTTGGAGCTGTCTCCCGTAATTTTTAGAGGGCCAGATTATGTTGAACAACCGTAAACATATTATAAACTCCAATAGAGTGAAATGGGTGAAGCTTTTGTAGGGCTCTATGGGTTAGTGCCTGGTCCCTGGGCTTGCACAAAATTGTTCTTGAAACAGACTGCCTCTCCCTGATCTAGGAACTTCCAGTGACCGAGTTCGGACAACTAACTACCTTGAACTGGTTCCAGATGACACCCTTAACTTCTCAGCCAAGTTTCAGAGCTTCTGTGCTGCCTCTATCTGCCGGTCTAACAGCAAAGTTGCTCATTGTTTAGCTTGTCTAGCTAAAACTATTAGTGATGAACTTGATGAACCATGAATGCAGTGGCTTCAGCCCACCTTGATTTGATGTACCTTATGTTTCTCTTGTGAAATGAAAGCTCTTGCAAAGTTAACCCAAAAATAGAAAGGGTCCTATTACCAGGGGAGTGGAACAGAGTTAGATTCAATGGGTTATATTGGTGGTGTAACTGAGCAAGATTGCCTGCATCAAGTCACGTTATTATTTTTTTGCTTGCACTCATCAGTAACGCTTATTATAGCCCACTGATAATTTGGAATCTAAAAATCCCTAGGCAAACCCATTGCAAAATTGAGACAATACCTTTTCATAACTTAATTATGCATTTTCTTTTTTAGTTTACATGCCATTATTCAATTAAGGCTTATGTGCCACCCATACAAAACCAAAAAAATAATTCCCTCGAGACCGTCATTATATATATATATATATATATAAAGAATGCCGCTTTTCACACCCATAAAAAATTGTTCGTTGTTGTTCAATTTTTTTTTAACTCTTTCTTTTTTCCCTAAATCAATGACTAATTTCTTGGAATTTCTTAAAGAAAAAGAAATTAAAAAACAGAGGATAAAAGTACAAAAATTGGCCCAAAAAAGTTTGTTCTTCTTTGTAAATTCACACTACCCCTTGTATATATCATCATTATTTGTTCCCCCTACTGCAAAGGGCTTTCTGATAAAATAATTTTCTAACCTCACTTTGTTTAAAAATTTACTTTGAGGACACTTGATAAAAAATAAAAAATAAAAAATTAAATGGAGTGAACTCAATTTACCTTGATGGAACCAAGTTCTCTCTTCCCTTCCCTTCTATCTCTCCTCCCTCCCTCCCTTTCCTCTTAATTTCCTTTTATTATTACAAGTTACAAGCCTATTATAACTCTTTATAGAGAAATAACAGAGAAATAGGGTTGCCACATTCTAGATTTTTTTTTCATATTTTTTCAGATATAAAATGCCAAGTTTTAACATGAAAAAATGATAATTCTCTCAATACAATACAAATAAAAAAAAAATATCTTTCTCTACTTACTATCTTTATAAAATCACTACTTAAAAATCCTAAATTAGTCTTGGCATCAAAGGGTTTTTTTGCATAGAACACTCTTATCTAAAGGAATATCTTTCATCAATAAAGCTCAAATTCGATAAAGTGTTTTTCAAATTTCATTAGATAACATCCATAAAAAATTCACAACATAAAGTCCAAAAATATAAATCTAGATAAAAAAAAAAACCTGGATAAATTATAAAACCTTCCATGAGGAATTAAAAAAATTACATGGACAGTCTAAAGTGTAATAATTTGACACACACTCCGTCCTTAAAAGTAAATATTACAAAATTCCACTTTTGCATTCAAATTTTTCGTAATATTGTCTAGTCATTCCCATGAACTTTTTGTGTATTTTGGGTAAAAAAAAAGGGTTTTTTTATAACATTTTGAAACTTCTAGATGGTTCTAGAATGGCTCAAGAGGATGATTGATTGTAATTTATTAGAAAGAAAAAACAATGTATAGTTTAAAATGATTAATTATTGAAAGATAAAATTAAAAAAAATCAATTTAAAAAAAAAAAAAGTAATTCAAGTTAACTAATTAAATTTAGCTTCTTGTTTATAATACCTAGATAATCTTATGAAAAGCAAATCAATTAAAAAAGAACATAAAAAACAAAGTTAATCCACCAAACTCATAATCTGGGTTATCAGACCAATATAATCTCATAAAAATAAAAAAAATTACCTAATTTAACCTGGGTTAACCTATCAAGTCTATGACTTTAGTCATAAGACTTACATAACCATATAGAGAGCAAATCCAGAATAAATTATGAAACTCAATTCTCAATTTCTATTGTCGGACCTAATATTGAATAATGAAATTTATAAAATTTTTATTTAAAAAAATAATACAAAAAATGAGTCGGAAAAGAACCTGGGTTAACCTATTAAGCATTATTGGGAAAAAAATCAATTAACAAAAATTAAGTCAATTGAGTTAATCTGCCAAACTTACAACTTGGATTATAAGGTGAGGACGACCCAATAAAAAGAAAATTCAATGTTGAAGAATCCATGACCCGAGTCATGAGACTGAGATAATCTCTTAGAAAAAAATATATAAAAAAACAAACTGATTTAATAATGGTTAAAATGTTAAAATCAACGACCTTGATCATGAGACCAAAATATCCTTATATAAAGTAAATCTAAACAGATTGTATAGTTTAATTTCCAACCAACCTAGTGTTAAAAAAATTAAAAAAAAATTCAATTAAAAATAAGACAAAAAACAACCCGAGTTTACTCGGGTTAACTTTTTAAGCACCATTCTCAAGTTATGGGGCTGAAATAATATAATAGAAAATAAACAAAATAAATCATGAAATTTAATTTTCAATCAATCTAATATTAAACGATGAAATGAAAAAAAAATTAATTAACTTTTTTTTTGAATTATCCAAATAAACTTGTCAAGGATTAACTTATCAAACCTATAGGATGAGATTATGTTAACTTAATAAAAACATAAATTTAATATTAAAAAATAAAAATAATAAAATATTATTTTAATAAATAGTATTTGCGGAAAGAAGATGTAGTAAAACCTCCCGCAATTTTAGTTTATAGTTGTTAATTAATAGTTAATGTAAAAGACAAACCTCCCGCACTATTTCTTATACAGAATTATATTTATTAGATTATTTGTTTGTTACTTAAATAAGCACATAGTAGTAGGATTAGGGAAGGCACTAAGTTGTAATTTAAAAATGATCTGTTTTTTTTTTTTTCTCTAAAGTAGAGAAAAGAAAACGACTTTTTTTTTTTTTGTTTTTAAAAGAAGAAAGACACAGTAGAGGGAGACAAGAGATGGTTGGAAGATGAAGGGAGCGGAGCGGGAGCATTGTAGAGAATTGGAGACCCAAACGGTTACCGACGATCGCGTAGATTACTTGGTGCTCAACAACTGAGCGAATCAAAGGGAGAGATGGAGGCATCGGTATTTGCAGTGGAAAAAATCCTAAACTACAAATTCAAAAACAAACGGCTTCTAGAGGAAGCATTAACGCACTCCTCCTACACAGACTCAGCTTCTTACCAGCGGATGGAGTTCTTAGGGGACGCGGCGCTGGGTCTTGCGCTGAGTAATTATGTGTATTTGGCTTACCCTCGGCTGGATCCTGGTCATTTGTCTCTTTTGCGTGCTGCTAATATTAGTACTGAGAAACTGGCGCGTGTGGCCATTAAGCATGGTCTTTACAGGTTTGTTAGACACAATGCCACTGCTCTTGATGATAAGGTAGGTAAAATTAAGCACCAATAATTATAATTAACCAGTAGGAGTAGGAGGAGGAGTAATCAATTTTTTATTGAAAAATGCAGGTTAAGGAATTTAGTGATGCTGTGAGTGGAGAAGATGATGATGCTTTAGTATATGGCGGGTCAATAAAGGCACCGAAGATTCTTGCTGATATTGTGGAGTCTGTTGCTGCTGCTGTTTATGTTGATGTCGATTTTGATCTTCAAACATTTTGGGTGGTCTCTTTCTTGCCTCTTTCCTTTCCTTTCCTTTCCTTTTCTTTTATCTAATCTATTGCTGCATTCATTAATCTTCTTCTTGTTAACAAAAAAAAAAAAAGATATTTAGGGGTATTTTGGAGCCAATAGTTACCCTCGAAGACTTGCAGCAGCAACCACAACCGGTGACTATGTTGTTTGAGCGGTGTCAAAAGCAAGGAAAGAATGTTGATATTAAACATTGGAAAAATGAGGCCAAAAGTATTGCCAGTGTCTATGTAGATGGACAATTTATCGCTTCCAGTTCGTCTGAGCAAAAAGAAATTGCAAAGCTTAATGCCGCCAAGGGGGCCTTGCTCAAACTATCAAATTCATTCCCTACTAATCTAAATAATGTTTCTCTTCTTGATATCTTTGATGGGTCTTCTTTCGAGATTGAAGGCGCCAAACAGAAGTTACATGAACTTTGCGGCAAGAAAAAATGGCCCAAACCAAATTACAAGTATGTTTTTCACCTTACGTGTTCGGTTTCAAAATGTACTTCTTTAGTCAACCCTCCTAGTGAATTCCGTGGAGAATATGTACTTAACATGAGTACATGCTCAAGTCACTGTGTATGTTCTTCAGTTCTATTTTATCATATGTGTTCCCATCGTTAATTTCTTACCTTTCATAGGGTGCATTTTACCTATCGTTTTGCTGGGACTGACCATTAGTTTGCTATTAATTGCTACTTGATGTTCTCTTTCCCACCTTTAAGCTAGTCCTACCAGTCTATCAAGGAACTTCAATTTTGTTTTAGAAGGTATGCAGTAGAGTAAAATGGCAAGGGAAAAACATGGTTAACCTATTAGAATTTTGTTGTTTAACTAAATTCAAGAGGCAGTATGAGGCTTGATAAGACAGAGTCAAGTGAGGAAGTTTTATAAGCTGTTTAATTAAATACTGAGTGCTTTATTGTATTCCGGGACATGATTTGCGCACTCTTCACCTTAGTAATTTCTACAGAAATTAGGCAAGTACCTTGTGCTTTTTGTTAGATGAGATACTGGTATACGGTCATGGAAAAAAGAAGTAGGTCTTAGCTTTGAGGTGGACGGAGAAAACAACAGCATAACTTTGGAAATGATTGATGCATCATGTTGGAGTAAAATAAAGCCTCATTATGCTGAGTTAAAAGGAATATTAAAGTGCAAACAAGTACCTGGTGCTTTTATGGATTTTTTCTCCCATTCCAGTGACATGGTTTCCCTTGTTGATAACTTGCCCTAATTCCAAATGATTTCTGTTGATATGACATAACAGTTGTATTTAATGATCATGGAAATGATAAAACTTGTTTTTTAATTTGATTAGATCAGCTATCAGTCATTTTATCAGATCATTAAGCGACCTTGTGTGCAGGGTTGTGGCACTGTTTAAGATGTCCTATGATTTGTTATGAACTTGTTAATGGGGAGCATGTTGAATTGTTTGCTGGATGTTTTGCACAGCTGTGATCTTTTATGTTGATCTAGATTAACAAGGACTGTCTTTGATGATGGTTTTAAATTAACATACTGTGTAAACTGACAACTGAACCCAGCATTAATCCTGAACTAATACGGCTTAGCTGCACTTGAGGGAATGTTTTTGGTGAGATACTCAGAAATTTATCCCTTTGTACCACATATCAACCTATGAAAATTCTGTTTAGGTGTTCCATTTTTCTTTGAAACTTATTTCTTGGAAAATTTACTTGTTATATCCTAGGAAAACATGAGGGTGGATAAAAGTATAACAAACAATAAGAAGCACCCTTTAAAAAAAGATTTCTAACCTCAAAGGATAGAGAGACCAGAGAGTGAGATAATTTGTAGGGATGATTGCTGTGTTTAACTTGTTACGTTTTGTTAGGGAATGAGAATTTGCTTCTTGGTAGATCAACCTACACTTTCCATCTACCATGCATGTATAATTTTCAATGCTTTGCTTGTTGTCTAACGAACTATTTACTCTTGCCAATCTAACAGCTTCTAATAATGCTTATTTTTATTTCTCGAACATGTAGCATTGAGAATGATATGGGTCCTCCACATGAGAAGAAGTTTGTATGCTCAGTTCAAATTGCAACAGTAGATGGTATTCTATATGCGACGGGAGATGAAAGAACGAGAGTAAAGGATGCAGAAAATTCCGCTGCTTCATCAATGATCCGTGCTTTACAGGACACTGATTATCTGTGATTCTGTTCATTTGTTTCACTCAAATCTGCTATATGGGATGTTATGCCTGGTAGGCTCCTATTCCCCAGCTTAATATCAAATGCTTGGACCATGTAAACTTTTCTTGTCTCAAGGCTGTATCGTTCTAAACTATCATCCGATAGTGTTGCAAGAATTACCTGGATCTTTGCATATAGCTTTTTCGTACAAACCTCCCTGCAGGATTAGTGTGTGATGTTAGGTGCACCATTCTAGGTGGTTTTCATTTAGCATGGACCAGGGTGTGGGGTTCCATTGTAAAATTATCTTTGTTAAGCAAGTTTAAAGTATTTTCTACCCCATACCTACTGAGGAGGGAAAAAAAAAAAAAAACACTAGTTAGATATGTGACATTTGAATCTCAGCATCCTTGCTCTCACAGCATTAGCCACAAGGTTGGTAAAAAAGTGCAATTCTCACTTTTTATTCTGACCTAGATGGATGTAAGTAGTACCAAACCTTGGTTGCCTAAAAATCCAATCATATGATAGTACCCATATCCATGAAGCCCCTTGTTGCAGTTACATCTCTCGAAGTACAATGAACTCGGTGCTTTTTGTTGTGGTCCAATGCTGGATAACAGTGCAACAAAGTACTGAAGTCCAAATTCTACAGTTGAGGTTGAGATCTTTAAACTTGACTTGTGTTGATTCAAAACAATATCCGCTTTCTTTGCAAAGACAATATAATTCATAGTTATTAAACCCGGATCGGACCAGTAGATTCATCTGGTGGCTAGACCGGTTCAGGTAGGACAAAAGACCAGTCAGTAAAACAACCCGGCAAAACTCGATCGATTTATGACTTGGGCGACCTGGGCAAACCCTTCAGGTCGGGTTTGATAACTATTATATAATCAACTATTTTGGCCCGTGAGAGCTTTCTAAAGCATTATGTGTGATTGCTATTTTTATTCCCGTTGTGTATAGTTTCAGTGCCTGTTTTGGCCAACTGGTATTTTCCCCCCTTTTTAAAGAAGTCTCCAGTTTCAAATGGATGATGCCCTTTTTTCGAAAGAAAATACTTCCATGAAATTTACATGCCCTTGTTCAGTATGCATTTTACTGCTGCTTGATACAATTTACTTTCCAAGTTCTTTTCTGTCTCAATTGTTAATCCAGAGAGGATAGGCATTCAAGCTACTTTCAATTTAAAGGAATCAAGTGTCGAATAAGTTCCATTGTTTCAACAAGGGTCTCCCTTAACATCCTCGCATAAATCTTCAGAATCTGACAATCAATGTACACAGCCTGGCAGCATAGCAGTATACTGATTTAAGAGATAAACTCTTCACTGGTTCAATTTTGTATTGTTAATTATGTTTTACGCCAATCTTTCTTGCTGGATCACTGAATTTGTTTGCCGATGCCCATTCTAGCCCAGTATCTCATTCGTAAGGCCAGGCGCATGATGAGCTCCAACGACAACAGTACTGCCAGAGTTGAGCAACCCTGCAACTCAGAGTCGTCTTGATGAAAAACTAGAATTTCCAGTTATTGTGTGACAGTGACTACATTTCAATTTCAAGACCACCTTGATTTGCAAAGGATCAACAAAGGTTTTTCTGTAGCTGAAACTGTTTTAGTCTTGATTTATATGATCATCTAAGAAAATGCTTATGGAATATGAGTTGTGTTGAACTTGTTAATTGCTAGATTAACATTATTGTACCTTTAGGATATAGGACGTCAAGTCAACTAGACAAATTTGATCGATCATGTTGTATTTGCTAATCCACCAAATCTTTTAGTTTGTGATGACAAATTGCAGGTGGTTGAGTCCCGTTGTATTTTTTTAGCCCACCGAGCCTTGGAGTCATAGTTGAGAAACTGCAGATGAGATTGAAAATGCTGGCACGTGAGGAACGAAGAGATTATAACCTTACTAGTTTCATGGAATAGGTTTATTGTGAAGCCGGCCAAAGAGAATCACTGCAGGGTCGTCTACACTGGAATAACTCTATCCATTTGTTTGGATGAAACTTGAGTTCTTTGAAAATAAACAAGGGTTAACTATAAAAATACCCTGCCTGCTGTTATTGATATTGCTCTTCAGCAATTGCATCCATAAATTTCAACTTTAATATTATGTAATGGGTTCACTCCTTCCAAATCAATTACTGATGTGAATTCTGTTCTAGTTGATGTTTTGTTTTTTTTATTCAAACAATAAATTTCAGTTATGGAGCTTTTCAACATTTTATTTCAGTATTCAGTAGTGTGTGTAATTTAAAATATATGATTCCAATTCAAATGTAAAGATAAATTAATCTTAAATTATATAATACAAACACTATCAAATATCTAAACATAATTTTAAAATTTAAAATATTCAAAAATAGTTAAGAGTTATGACTAAAAAAGAATTTTAACTTGAAGTAACCTAACACAATCAAAATGCTAAAATATTGAGAAAGCAAAAGGTTTTAATACAAAAAAAGCATAAATCAAACATTATCTCTATTATTAACATAGAAATAAAAATTTTGATCTAGTGATGGCATATAAAGAAACTCATCAACTGAATTTTTCAATAGATGATTGTTTCCACTAAGTTTATCCTTGTCATCAAAATGAATCTCTTTATCATTTAAAGTCAAAGTAGATAAATGTATCTCAATAATCTTCCAACTTAATTTATAGCTATAAAAAAAGTTTGATTCTTCGTAAATCTACTCATTCAATAAGTTAACGTTATGGAGGTTAAAGGAATCCACAATATTCTTTATAATGCTCAAATTCTCACAAACATGAAAAAAATAATATGAATATAAACCATATATATATTAGTTATAAATTTATTTTTTAAAAAATAATAACAATGCTAATAAAAATAATATTTTTGCAAAGTAGATATGAAAGACAATGTTGGGTCGGTAATCCTGCACATCATAATATATTCCTGCACAAGAACCTGCATGAAGACCAAAAAAATTCCTTTGTTATGGATGGACGAGATGAGAAAGGAGATTAGGTAGTAGGTACAAAATGCATGCCATCCATGCATGGTTTGTGATAAAGCATGCTTAAAAGAAATTTGCATATCTTCCATCTTTTAGTATATAAACCATGTCACACAAAAGTTATCTCTATGATTTTTTTTTTTTGGGTTGATTTCTCTATAATTGTTTAGGAAAAGAAAGCAACATAATGGCACTGAATGGTGAAAGAGGTGTCCAACAAGCAGGTGACATTGAAAGATCTTGTCTGGTTTGAATTGGACATGATGTTATCACTATTATTATGAAACTTACGATGTAAAGAGAAACTCTTGGCATTCTTGTCAAGAATCTGTTCCCATCATATGATCCAGTTATGATAACTAGAATGTTAAAACTTGATGAATCCCTGACAAATCTTACAGTGACAAGCCTCGTTTGATATAGAAATTCTTGATAGAAATAGAAACAAATGTCTGGATTTAATGTTGATGTCAATCCAAAGTTAAAACATGAACAAACTTATCTCCGTTTAAAAAAGAACAATTGTCAAATATCCTATCCAGAATGAAACTGATAAAATAAATCCGGGATATCTCAATTAAAATTTAAATAAAAAAATCCAAAATAATACGAGATCTTGAGTAAGATGAAACTTGTTTTATTTTGTCCTAGTTTTTTTTTAAATAGTACGATGTATACCGATCATTCTGACTAAAAAAAAAAAGATTTGACAACCTTAAGTTAAACATAATTAAATGCACATATTTTAACTCCAAAATCTAAAGATTTATTAAATTAAGAAATTCACAGAAAGTGAATTAAAGAAATTAATATTAAAAGAATTGAAACCCAAATATATATATATATATATATATATATATATATATATATATATATATATTAATTTTGAGTTTAAATGGGACTTGATTTTTCCAAATTGTTAGTTGGAATTGAGAATTTATTTTCTTCATTAAGTGTTTTTTTCAAGTTTTAAATAAAAAACTTTATTAGTTTAAATTTTCTTTGAGTTTCCAAGTGTGATTGACAAATTCTAATAGATAATGATGCTCATTAATTTAATTTAAAGAATGTTGATGTAAGTTACCATATGTATGAATACTATTTTTCATATCCTGATTGGAAAAAACATGAAAGATCAAGAAGATGATATAGTTAATACAGCTATTACTGCAAAGGTTTGATGATGCAGTAATGAGACATGTTTATAGACAAGAAAATCATGTTGCGAATGAATTAGCTTAATTGGCCTCAAAGTATAAATACCTAACGACTTCGTCCAAGGAGGTAGCTTGTAAGTTGGAGAATTCAACTCATGAAACAAATTATATTCCAATGACTAATTTGCTAGGATCTTTGGGTGAAGATAATTGAAGACAACCAATTAGAAAACCCACATAAATGTTTTAAAGACAAAACACTAAATTGAAAAGCCTTAAACTATATATTGTTGAATTGAAAATTATGCTAAAAAGATAAATGATACGTGTAACAAAAGAGGCCATAAAAACAATCATACAAGTCTATGCTAGGATATTTATGATGCTCCCACCTTGTAAGAACCAAAATGTTGGGATTAATAAGGAGAAAGGAATTTCAATGGCAAAGAAAAAAAGGAGGCAATAATAAGAAGCTTTAGACAAAGGTTGCAAACCATGCCAAAAACACTAATATTTGCCTAGAGTATCATATGGAGAGTTACACTTAGTAATAAATCCTTGATCTTTGAAGGTTTAAAAAGGAATATAATTGAAGAAATAATTCTTCATTCAAGCAAGCAACATGTTTGTTAATGTCAAATTATTTAACCAAATGAGTAAAAGTAAAAAGGCCACTAAAAGTAGTTATACATTTTCAAGCTATTGAGTTCATAGACATGATATAATAATAGGTTAAAAACCCCAAAAACCATAACTACATACCAAGCTACCATTTTCAATCCGAGAAAAATGCAAAAATTTATAGAAAAAATTGTTTTACACTTGTAAACTCCATAACTTACTATGCCCAAGCAAATAGATAAACAAAATCCACAAACAAGAATCATAAGTTAAATCTATAGAAAAAGGATCAACTTATTATTCATTGATGCTTTATGGGAAATTCACCTAAGAGAGCAACTTGAACCACCCTTTATGCATTAATTTATGGTCATGATGTAGTGCTATCTTGTAAGATTAATGTAAGGTCTTTAAGGATGGATTATTATAACCAATTTATTGGAGTGGAATCTTGGGAGGCCATGATGAATGAACTAGAAATATAGATCATTGTAGAGTTGAATCCCTTACTCAAATATCGATGTAAAAACAATAATAGTATCACTAGCATATAACAAAAGAGTCCAGACAAAACATTTCTAGCTTAAAAACTTGATTAGGGAGGTTATCTTTCCCTAAGCAGTGAGAGACAAATGACTTGAAAATTGGTCACCAATATGGAAGAGACCATCCCAAGTTCATAGAGTTTACTTTGGTAATGCTTTTTTGATTCAAAGTATAATTGTGAAAGCCGATGTTAAAGAAAATTAATGAGAAATTATTGAAACAAGTATGTACCATCTATTTGAAAAACAAACAAAATGAATAAAAATCTTTTAAAATTATGGGTTAGATTTGAGCTCCAATCCCACATCATTGATTAAAGGAGTGGTGAACAAAGAAAAGTAATTGTAAGAAAAACCATTACCTAAGCAAATACCATGTAAATAGGTAGTAATGATGCAAATCCATTCATTACATAAAGGGAATATATATAAAAGATAGAATAAATTATTGAGACAATTTATATAAAAAAATCTATCAAAGGACTTGAATAGGACATCAACCCTCTTTATAAGTGAAGGAAAAGAATCTCCCATTTGATTCTAGAGAGTTGCAAAGTCTTGTTAAAGTTGTAAATATTAGTCTATATACCCTCCTATAATTAATTAATTGGTTACACGTGTTCATATACAAACATATTTGTTATTAATATTTTTTATTTTTAATATTTATTTATGTTTAATTAATAAATCTAGAGTAAATATAAATTTTTTGGGACAAAAAAGACTTGATAAATTTTTTTTATAAATTAGTTATAATTATGAGACTCGTTTTTACATCAAAGTTTATTAATAATTATTTTTTTTATCAATGCTCTAGTAAGACATGACATTAATTAGTGTTATTAAGAAAATATATATATATATATATATATATATATATATATATATATATATATATATATATTTATTCTCTTTCATTTGTAAAAGAAAGCAATTATTGATATAATAGATACCTAAAACTAATATACAAAGGTGTTAGATGATAAGTACATTGAACTAACTATCATGAGGATTTCATATAGAGAGATCATATGTGTCTATGGAAAAACTCATGTAATAGTTGTATGATCCGGCCTAGAGGGTAAGAACCCTTGAACACACAAACAAGATAGAAACAACCTAAGAAAGCTAAAATAAAATTGATATAAAACTTAACCCCATGATCATCCGGAACCAATAAACTAAAGTTATTGGATGAAAAATCCCAACATGTAGATGATAAAGAATCAACTAGAAGTATAAAAAAAGAATGTCATTAATACAAAATTCTTTGATAAGTTTTGAAGAGTTCAATGAAGAAGTAAGAGTATGGGCAACTTTTGCACACTCACAATATTATTTTTGAAATAAAAGAAGTCTCTTTCTCCACAAAAAAACATATAAATACAAGTTAAATAACGATATTTATACTAGGTAAAATATCATAAATAGGACTGGAAAAATAAAAAAAGTTAAAAAAAATAAAAAAAATCTTAAATCAACTAGAAAAATATAGCAAATCCCAAACAATACTTTTTGAACTTATCTTAAGGTCTTTCTTGGTGTCTAATTGCTATAAAATTTTAACTTTAAATCAAATAAGGTCTTCAGAATCTTGTATCATAATTTTAACCTAATCCAACTATTGAATAAAAAGTTATGCATATTAACATAAAAATCTTTAATCTTCTTAACTCTTGGCCTTATTATAGGCATGTGTAATAGATCTTGTGGTGTTGCTTGATTATTTTTATAATTGTATATGTGATTCTTAAACTTGAGATCACTAAATTATTATATATAGAAAAAAATCATACTTTGATCTGACTACACATTGCCTTAATCAAGGGTAACAAACAAGTAAATATTAGGTGATCAAAAGAGGATTCATCATCCAAAATGAATTAAAAAATTATTCCATATGTTCTTAATATTATTGATTATAAAATCCTTGTATAAGATGAATTCAAATCATTTAAAAAGGATTTCAAATCATTTAAAAAATCAATGGCTATGATGTTAAGATTAAACATGATTTGATGGAGTAAACATGCTTTATACTATAATGTCTAAATTATAATATATTTAATGAAAGGGTAAAATTACATTAAGAAACTTATACTGAAGAGTAATAATTACATTGAGAAACTAATACTAAAAAGGATAAGTTATATCACATACGTACTCTTGTAATATTTGGGGATCATGAAATATTTTCAGATATTTTATTTGATCTTCAAATATAAATCAATCAATTTGCTGAATTGATAATTGATTAGTACTTAAAAGTGCATTTTTATCAAGGTTTTATATCATCATTTTGCACTTGAAGTGTTAATAACTCCTTAACTAGAGCATGTTTTATAATAATAGATCTGATAATATAAGATAGCTTTAATTTATGGTAAATGTTCATTTTAAATGCAGGCATATCTTACAATTCAAAGGATTGATTGATGTGATTAACTATTGAAAGTGAAAGGACAAAAGAAACGGATAAGATTAGAAAGGAGATACCGATTCAATTCAAATTGGAACACCGCTTAGCTTATTGGGTCATATCCGGAGTCGTAGATCTTGGATTTCAGCTTAATTTATATGGATGGAAAGCTAAGAAATAGGCCTACAATGTTCATGAATAGTGTAAGACCCAAATCTGCCGTTTTCAAATTCAAAGTTTGGCCAAAAAAGAGAAGTCGAATCTGTCCTCGTAATCCAGCCCAAACACTGCTTAGAATTTTTACCCATATCTGGAGTTCTAGAAGGCCCAATGACGTGAAATTTGGTGGGTGGAAGGAAAAACAATTTCCAACAACTTTCATGAAGAATATTTTCTCAAATTCGGATGGTAACAATGACAATTCGTCCCGACAAGAGTTTATCCACCACGCCCACCAACAGGACTACCCGGGATTTTAGCCATATCTCGAGCTCTAGTGATCCAAATGCTCTGAAATTGTATGGGTGACAAGATAAGATGATTTCCAACAACTTTCATGCGGAACACTTTGCCAAATTCTGAATGGAGCAATGTCATTTCATCCAGCCAAAGTGCTTGAGTGTCTTGTCCACCAAGTCCACTAAATCAATAGTTGGCCACTACATCAATAATCAATTACCAAATGAATAGTTCTGAATTTTAGCCTATAAAAGGAGGCATTTGCCATTCATTTAAAAAGCTTGGTTCTAAGATCAATATCATGTTCTTGCTCTCTCTTTATTGTTGTAATGCTTAAGTTTTATTTTCATTAATCTCTTGTTCATGCTTTTCATTTCCTTTACTATACTTAGTTAACTTATATCATGTTTATGTTCTTATCTTGTTTATTTATGTTCTTCTTCTTTATTATGTCTAGCTAAGTTAATTATGTCAAGGTGACAAGGTTTCACTAATGGTGTTAGAATAAGTATAATATGAACTCAACATGGACTTCAATGCTTAAATCCTAAACAAGTTTGCTATTAACATGTCTTATCATTTTTATCTGATTAATCCTTATACCTGCTTGTTAAATGGTTAATCTAGATTTGTGTTGTATAACACTTGGTACATCAAATACTTGATCCTTCATAGTCTTGGCCGACATCACGTTATTATGAGAGGAACTTGATTTGTTGTCAACATAAGTTAGCATCATGAATACCTGATAAAATTTGTAAGTATGGTATTATGTAAATAAGATGATTAATATGATCATGTTGATAATTTGTAAAGAGTTTATGTTTTACTTATCTCTAATACTATTAGTGAACCCTCTAACTTTGACATTTATTTTTATCATTGTTTAATCTTTACATTAATCTTCCATCTCAAAGTTCTCATTAATTTCTTCCTCTTCTTCTTCATTATTATTAGTACTACTACTACTACTACTCCTACTAATATTGCTATTATTATTATTATTATTATTATTATTATTATTATATTTTATGCACTTTAAGTATGCTCTGTGTTTGATCAAGGATCCTGACCTTGTTGGTCTTGCCTTGTTCATTCACGCGATCGAAATCGATTATATTATATAATATATCTCTTTGATCTTTTCATAAACTCAAGATATAGGCCGAAACCCGTGACCCGATCTTTGAGATCATTCTGCATAACAACAACACGCGACTCGAGTATTATTATTATTACTATTACTATTATTGTTGTTATTATTGTTGTTGTTGTTGTTTTATTAATTATAATTTATACAACTAACCTCTCAGGTCCGACTCCTGGCCTTGTCGTTATTTATTACTCGTGACACTCCAGACTTGGGATAAGACATCAACTCTTTGATCGTGTCAAGTTTTTGGCGCCATGGTTCGGGAGGTAAATTCTTGTATAAATTATTCTATTTATTTTATTTTTTATTTTTCACTTTTCTTGTATCTAACTTTTGTTTCTTTTATTTTGTTTCTTTTTCTTGTTTTCTTCTTCCTTCTATTCTTTTTCACATCGCATCGGAAGTTTGGTCACGCACATTAAGTGGTAGACTTTGTAGGGTATCCCCCATTATTTTCGTAAAAATATAGTGAAGAAGATAACCAATCACTTCATAATGAGAATAATGAGAATAATCGGAAGTTAGAACACTAAGAGACCACATGAATTCAACAAGAACAAGTGCACCCTCATGTATAGTTTTTCCTCCCGATGCATCTCAATTTAATTTTAAGCAAGACATTATTCAACTTTTACCTTCTTTTCATGGCTTAGATCTAGAAAATCCATACTCTTGCATTTTAGAATTTGAAGAAGTCTCAGAATACCTATAATGACTTAAATTGTAGCATGAACACCATCGATTAAAGCTTTTTTCCTTTTTCATTAAAAGATAAAGCTAAAACATGGCTACGTAATCTTAGGTCGATCCATTCGTGCTTGGGATGAAATGTAACAATAATTTTGTTTAAAGAAGTTTTTTCCATCTCACGTAACAAACTCTTTCAAAAGACAAATTACCACTTTCACTCAAAACCAGAGAAATATTTTATCAATGTTGGGATAGGTATCAAGATTTGCTTAATACTTGCCCCTCATCATGGTTTTGAAACATGGAGATTGGTTTCACATTTTTATGAAGGTTAACACCTAAAGATAGGTAAATGGTGGAATTGATGTGCAAGTAACTTTTGAAAATAAAGACCCCGATGAAGCAATGGAGTACCTAGACTTGCTAGAATGAAAATGCTCAAAATTGGGACACTACGAGTGCACTTACGAGGCAATAGGTAAAACTCAACCTCATACATCTAGTGGGAGGTATGTACAACCTTAGGGAAGATCATGACCTCAAGCTAAATTTGAATCTTTAGCTAGAAAAGTCTAGAGGCACTTGAATTTAAAAAGAATGATCAATTAAAATCGCTCAAGACATTGTGTGTCAAATCTGGAAAACGAATGAACATGTAACCAATGATCATGCCCAACTTTGCCTCTTTCAAGGAATGCCTCCATGAACAAGCCCATGTTTTAAATGGGCCAAAGGCCCAACATAACCCATATTCACAAACATACAACCCCGGTTGGAGAAATCACCCAAATTTCAGGGCTGGAAGAGTGGTAACTAATAATGCACAAACTTCACAAACCACCGCTTCAAGCACCCCATAATTTCCAAAATTCTCATGGATATGCACCTTCTTATGCTCCACCTCCTAGAAGAAATCTTGAGGAAACATTGCATGCATTCATTGAAAAGTAGGAGACAATCAACACTCAAAATGCTCAAACCATGGCAGCATCTAAAAGATGCCTGCAAAATTCACATCTTCCCGAGTTTTCAAGAAAAAGGTAAGTTTCCATCTCAACCACAAAGAAATCCCAAGGGCAATACAATGCAAACGAAGTAGTTCCGAAGCCAACACATGGATCAAGTCAAATTAGTCATCACTCTTCGTAGTGGTAAGGTTATTGAAAACCCACTTTGAACCTCGTGGAGAAAGACGAATTAATCTCTTGAGGGTAAGGAAAGGGTGAATCAACATTGCAAAAGAGAGAAGACCTGATTTCCCACCAAAGACTTCCATTTCTCATGCCATGACCAAACAAAGGAAAGCAATCACAACTCAAATCTTTGAAACTTTCAAACAGTAAGGATCAATATTCCTGTGTTAGATGCTATTAAAACAGTAACGCTTCTATGCTAAATTTTAAAAGATCTGCAGTAATCGTGAAGAGAAAAACTAATATGAAAAGAAAGCCTTTTAGCCTAATATAAGTGCCATTCTTCAACAATAAGCTTTGAAGTATAAAGACTCTGTGTTCCTATAATTTCTTGCTTGATTGAGAACATAAAATTGAAAGAGCTTTACTTGATTCGAGCTAGTGTGAAATTACTGTATATTCGCTTTCGTAGTCTCAATCTAGGTGAGTTAAACTAACTGTCAGAATCCTTTTACTTGCCAGAGGATATGTAAAAGTGCCTGAGGAATAGTTGAAGATGTGTTAGTCTCGTTGATAAATTCATTTATCCCGTGGGATTTTATTGTCTTGGATACACAACCCCGTGAAGCATGTAATTCAATTCCCAAGTATTTTAGGGACGTCCGCTTTTGCAACTTAATGCGCCATTAATTGTAGGAATGGACTCGATGAAGTTACCATTATTTGGAACATGACATCGAGATGAATATTTTCAACATTTGCAAGCAACTCGGAGATAATAATGATTTATGGAGAAGTGGACTTTATTGAAAAATTAGTTCATGATCAATTTGAAACTATTTCCAATGAAATTGAGTTTAATGAATCCGAGAATTTGCAAATGATTTATTTTCGTGAAGAATCAAAGGCAAGTAATTGGAGCATCAATAAAATGGAGGAATGAAGGCTATCACAATCAATGGAGTCCATACTTCCAAGCTGTTCAACCACCAAACCCGACCAAGCCGCTACCATTCAATCTCTTAAATACTCATTTTGGGGAGAAAATGACACTTTTGGTACAATTCCTTCCAAACTAATGCAGCATCGGGAACGTGTTATTACAACCTCGAAAAATGCACAAAAATGCACATTAGGATGGGACTATGGGTGATATAAAGTGAATGAGTCCTTCGATTTGTACGCATGGATTTATTTAGAGGAAAATGCTAAACCCTGGAGAGAAAATGCAACGTGAGGCTTAATCCTAATATGAAAGAAGTAGTGAGAAATGAAGTCATTAAGCTTCTGATAATGGAATCATTTATCCTATTTCCCGACAAAGAAATGGGTAAGTTCTAATGAGTTGAATTCCTAAGAAGTCCGGAGTCACCGCGATAACAAATGAGAAAAAATGAGTTAATTCCAACCAGAACCATTAATGGTGGCGGATGTGTGCATTGACTATAGAAAACTTAATTCACGAATTAGAAAAGATCATTTCCCTTTACCTTTCATGGATCAAATCCTAGAAAGAGTCAGCGGGTCATGAATTTTATTGTTT
>CM027580.2:11378209-11464642 GCA_015852605.2 Populus deltoides
ATGAATTGAATTGGATACAATGGAAATTGTGTTAATGTGATTCTGAGTTTAAATTGGATATAATAAGAAAATGGATGTAGATTGCTTGGGCATGGTAAATGTTTGGAATAAGATGAGATTGTGCATAGGAAATTTGATGAAATAGTTAAATTTGGTAGGTGATTTCCACATTCATTTAATTTTATTAAATTCTCGAAGTACTCTTGTAAAGTATTGTTGTCCGGATTTAGTTGCTTAATTTCTTTATGAATTGTAAGGAAAGTTGAGATTAGATTTAACTAATGGTATCCATGTTGGATAACCAGAAATGAATGATGAGGTTAGCTTTGGCTAATGGTATCTATGTTGGATAGCTAGAAATAAATGATGGGATTAGCTTCTGGCTAATGGTATCCATGTTCAATAGATAGAAATAAATGATGAGATTAGCTATGGCTAATGGTATCCATGTTTGGCTAATGATATCCATATTGGTAACCGGGAATGAATGATGAGATTAGTTTTGGCTAATGGTATCCATGTTGGCTAATGGTATCCATATTGGATAACCGAGAATGAATGATGAGATTAGTTTTGGCTAATGGTAACCATGTTGGATAGACGAGAATGAATGATGAGATTAGCTTCGGCTAATGGTATCCATGTTGGATAGCCAAGAATGAATGATAAGATTAACTTTGTGACACCATCAAAGAGTTGATGTCTTATCCCAAGTGCAAGAGTGTCAAAGTAATAAATAACCCGGCAAGACCGGGGTCGATCCACAGGGAGGTCATCTATATATATATATATATATATATATATATATATATATATATATATATATTAAAGAGATCTTTGAGATGTGAGATCAATGTGAGGATTAAACAATAATAAAAACAGATGTCGAGGTTACAGGATCCACTAATGGTATTAGAAATAAGTATAGTATAAACTCTTTTTATTACTCAACTGGAAACCACACATAAAGAAGGTTTCAATCGAATGATTTATCCTTAATAGTTCATTATAAATTTTTAACATGATCATATTAATTATCTTATTTTAGTAACACCATACTTTTAAATATTGTTAGGAATTCATGATGCTAACTTATGTTAACAACAAATCAAGTTCCTCCCATAACAACAATGTCAGCCGAAGACTATGAAGAATCAGACATTTATTGTATCAAGTGTTATACAACACAAATCTAGATTAACCATTTAACAAGCAAGGTATTAAGAATTGATAAGATAAAAAGATATGACATATTAATAACAAACTTTATTGGATATAAACATTAAAGTTCATGTTGAGTTTATATTATACATATTCTAACACCATTAGTGAAACCTTTTCACCTTGACATAATTAACTTATCTAGACATAATGAAGAAAAGGAACATAAATAAACAAGATAAGAACATAATTATGATATAAGTTAACTAAGAGTAGTAAAGGAAATGAAAAGCATAAACAAGAGATTAATGAAAATATAACATGAAATAAAACTTGAACATTACAAAGAGAGAGCAAGCAAGAAAATGATCTTGATCTGAAAACCAAGATGCCTAAATGAATGGAAAATGCCTCCTTTTATAGGCTAAAATTTGAAACTATTCATTTTGTAATTGATTATTGATGTAGTGGCCAACTATTGATTTAGTGGACTTGGTGGACAGCAGCACTAAAGCATTTTGGCTGGATGAAATGACATTGATGCAATCCGAATTTGGCAAAGTGTTCTACATGAAAGTTGTTGGAAATTATCTCCTCTTTCCAACCTAAACATTTTAGAGCATTTGGATTAATATAGATCGATATATGGCTAAAAGACTGAGCAGTGCTTCTTGTGGACGTGGGTGGCCCTCAAGCTCTTGTCTGGATGAAATGTCATTGCTAACATCAGAACTTGAGCAGGTGGTCCTCATGAAAGTTGTTGGAAATTGTCTTATCTTTCCACCCACCACATTTGACATCATTTTGCCTTCTAGAACTTCAGCTATGGGTAAACTTTTGAGTAGTGTTTGGATTTGATTGCAGGACAGATTCTGACTTCTCTTTTGTGGCCAAGTTTTGAATTTGAAAACAGTAGATTTGGGTCTTCCACTCTTCATGAACATTGTAGGCCTATTTCTTAGCTTTCTATCCATATAAAACAAACTGAAATCCAAGATCTACAGCTCCAGATATGACCCAAAGACTGAACAGTGTTCCAATTTGAATTGAATCAGCATCTCTTTTCTAAGCTTAGCCTTTTCTTTGTCCTTTCACTTTCAATAGTTAATCACATCAATCAATCATTTGAATTGTGAGAAATTCCTGTATTTAAAATGAGAATTTACCATAAATTAAAGTTATCTTATATTATCAGACTTGTTATTATAAAACATGTTATAGTTAAAGGAGTTATTGATACTTCAAGTGCAAAATGATAATATAAAACCTTGATAAAATGCACTTTTAAGTACTAATCACTTTGGCTAATGATATCCATGTTTAGCTTTGACTAATGGCATCCATGTTAGATAGTTGGGAATAAATGTTAAAGATTAGCTTTAGCTAATGACATCTATGTTGGATAGCTGTAATAAGCATTGAAGATTAGCTTTACTAATGATATCCATGTTCGATGGTCGGGAGTAAAGAATGAGGTTAACTTCGGTTTCTTGGGGTCTATACTAGGATCACTGGTAATGAGTGTTGTGAACCATCTCATTTAAAAGCATTTATTGATACGATGAAATAAAAGGTATAAATGTGTTATTTATAATTGGAATTAATGTTCAAAGAACCATATGCAAAATTGATTATAATTATGAATGAATAGTTATGCATGGAAGAATTCTATATGTACAAGGATTCCTAGAATTCTATACATGTCATCAGTTGTTTGTTGAATATAGCTTAAATAAAATAATATGGCATAAGGTTGTATGAAGATGTGAAGTAAAATATTAAAGATTGACTCATTAGGAAGTTATTAATAGCCGGATTTCTTGGCAACCAAATGGGTTTGCCAGATTTATTGGCATCCGCGAGGGGATGACCAGACTATACTTAATGGTCGTAGTATTAGCGACTAAGGATAATATAAAATGATACTTAGTGACCATAGTATTGGTGACTAAGGAAAACATATATATTGATATCAATTATCGATATCTAAAAATATGACAACTTTTGATGTTTTAGTTGCCTAAAGGAAGAATGACCAAGGATGCGAAGTATGAATTGGTTAATCATAGGATGATGATATAGGTCCTCCTCTCCCTATGCTTACTTCCTAGTTACTTCCTAGCTATTCCAAATAAAAAGGGAATTCATTTTTTAATAGAGACCATTATGTTGTTGTTTCCAATGAGTAGAAATCATGGTGTTGTTGTTTACAAATAATGGAAACCATTGAAACTATCCTCGATTGTATAATAAAAACTATTGTGTAAGACAATTAATCGATGCTTAAAAGTGTATATGACAAGGGGGATGATTGGCAACCTAAAACTTAATATTGTTTAATGGACTACTAAGTCAAAGCAAATGTTAATGAGGTGATAACATAATAAACGGTCGTGATACCTAGAAAATAGAAAATAGAAAATATGATAATGTTATAAACAAATTATGTTAAGCAATGATATGGTGATGTGTAAACATGATATTAATATGTGTGGTTACTTCAAGGATTGTACCTAAGGAAATCGGTGATTAAGGAAGTGAAATATTAATTATTGATTAGGGAATCGAAAATTGAGAAAATGAGTTGCTATATAGTGATGTATAGTCAACAACTTTAGATTTGAATGTATTATGTAATTCATCGTAAGGGCAACGTTGAAAGTGACAAATATAAACTTAGACGCCATAGCAGCTAAGGTGTAATTCTATATATATATATATATATATATATATATATATATATATATATATATATGATGTAATCGATGTTAAAAGAATTTTGGAGAAGCATATTGTTCTCTTTCCTTTATGGAAACCACATACAAGTATTTTATGGCTAGTTATTAAATTTATAATGCTATTTTAGTTTCAATGATGAGCACGAGTATTGTCATATGAGTTGAGGTATTATTGAACTTGCATTGAATGTTTTGAGCAAAGGTGTTAAAAGTGCTAATAGACATATGATTCCTTTCCCTCATGAAAAATCATGAGCATATTAGTCTTCTTGAGGACTAATAACTCTTATAATGCTATATATGTTGCAGGTCTATGTCACAAAGTGGACCAGCGCTGATTGTATTGTTTTACTATTTATAATTTTGTTAGGTACTTATTTTATGTACTATGAATATTTAAAATTGCGTTAATAACTTTACCTTGAAATGTACTAAATGGTATGATTGTATTTCTACTATTTGGTTATTGAATCTCTTTGTTTGTGTGTGTGTGTGTGTGTACCCATTTCACACATGTCTTAAGTAAATGGAAAATAGAAAGAATATAAGACGAATTATGAGAAGCGATCTGAAAGAAGTAAATGGAAATAATTGAACTGGTGGGTGGCTGAAGGCTACTGCGTGTATGTAATAGGATAAGAAAATGTATAAGAAAATTTTACCTAAGAGGATAAGAAAAGAATTGAGAAAATGTATAAATACAGGAGAAACTCTGCTGTAAATCTGGTAAACTAAATGATCAATAATGGAATGTATTGTTAAACAAATTACATAAAAAATTACCCCATTATACTCTGACATGATGATTAGAAATACAAAGGCATATAGAAATTTTAGGCCGTTACATATCTAGTATCTCTCTATGAAATTTCAACTCGTTTTGATGTACAGTTTGAGATATATGTCTAATTTTGTAAAATAGGGGAGTAATCATTTTAAGGCAAAATTCAAACCTAATTTGGTTCGTATCACTTATGTGCTTATAGCTGGAATGGAATCAATACACATGCTGCTTGCATTTGCATGCTTTAGAAATTCTAAACTTTTTTAAATCGATGTTAAAAGTGTTTTATAAAATGGTTACATTCAACAAGAAGTTTATGTTATACAACCTCTTGGTTTTGAAAGCCATAAGTTTCCATATCATGGTTTTAAACTTAGAAAAGCTTTGTATGGTAATAAGCAAGCTCCTAGAGCTTGGTATGAAAGACTAGGCAAGTTTCTTATTTTAAAAGGCTTTAACATGGGAAAAATGTATTCAACATTGTTTGTAAAATATAAAAATAATGATTTAATTATTATGCAAATTTATGTTGATGATATTTTATTAGGTGCTACTTATGTAAGGAATTTGAAAATTATATGCATAAAGAATTTGAGATGATGAATATGATGGAAGAATTAACCAACAATTTCCTATGACTTCAAATCAAGCAAGATAAGTATGGTAAATTATTCATTAGCCAAGCCAAATATACTAAGAAGCTACTCAAATAAATTTAATTTGAAATTTGAGTTCAAGCCCAAGAACAATGAGCACTACTAAAAAAACTTAATAAAGATGATCAAGGAAAAACTGTGGATATTAGGAAATATTAAGATATGATTGGTAGCCTTCTTTATTTAATGGCAAGTAGACCTGATATCATAATTAGTGTTTGCTGATGTGCTTATTTTCAAGCCAATCCTAGAAAGCCATATTTGTATGCTGTCAAATGTAAGGGGAACACACTCCCCAAAGAAAACCGAAGCAAGCCTATCTTGCTAAACAGAATTACAGCATAAAAGGCGTGCGCAAGGGAACAGCCTCCCCAGGACAAGCACACCGAAATCAGAACAAGGGAACACACTCCTTTATATAGACAAAAATTAAACAGCCAAGGGGAACATACTCCCCAAAGAAAACCGAAGCAAGCCTATCTTGCTAAACAGGATTACAACACAAAAGGCATGTCCAAGGGAACAACCTCCTCAGGACAGCACATCGAAAATAGAACAAGGGAACATGCTCCCTTTAAACAGACAAAATAAACCAATCAGCAAACCAGCCGAACATCCCAAAAAGCTTAGGGAACAAGCTCCCACTGCTAAATCAATGAGCAACAAAAAGCAACCCAGAAATAAACCAGTAGCAAAACCAACCTGCAGCAAAAGCAACAAAAGAAAAAGAAACCAACATCAAGTCAAACACCCAACCCAACTACATCGATAAGGATGGCGCCGAATCATCATAGCTGCAATGCACAGGCACGAGGCCCTTGGATGACCCCGGTTTACCCAAGCTAGGCTGAGCATCTTTTTTGCTAGCTTTGCTCCTGGTTAAGTATTGTCTTTTAACCGGTAGAGCTTCCGCACACTTTCTAGTATCTAAAACTTGTTTGGGGTTAGAAAGGGCAGCAAACTTGGTTCTTTTACGCCCAGGGAAGGAGTGTCTCCTGGTCTCAGAAGTGGCCACTTCAGTGGACATAAGGTCAACAGAAGTGTCAACAGGAGGCCCCTGACTGTATGGTTGTTGTTTCTCAACTGCCACTATATCCTTAGAAGGAATACCAGAGTCTGCATGAATATCTTGAGGTCTTGTCTTGCGCTTTGACTTAGAGCCTTTGCGACATGCATTTTCAGTGTGCCCCGGGACATGGCATGATTTGCAGAAGCGAGGGAGTGACTCATACAGAACTTGCTGAGCAATGTTGGAGCCATTGGGAAGAACAACATTTACAGAGCTAGGCAAATCTTCCAGTAAATTGACCTCAATAAGAACCCAAGCATATGAGAGCCTTGTCATATTAGTAGTAGGGTCATCACAGTGTATTAGTTTACCAATTACACTAGCTAATTTAGACAAGCAGAGGGGGGTCCAGCACTGAAGAGGCAAGTTGGGAAATCTCACCCATGTGGGCATCTTTGTTGTGTCATTAAGCTTGAAATCAAAAAAATCAAGCATGACCTTGAGGATTAATGGCCTGCCAAACACATAATATGGTCCACCACCAAGAACTTCCAGCATTTCGTGTTCAGTGGGGAATGCAAAAAAGAGACACCCAGAATCATGTATTGTAAAGTTTGCATGGTGTTTCCAGTTTTTTTCAATATAATGAGACAAGGATGCATAACCGGGAAACTGGTTGAGGTTTCTTGGTGTTCGTCTGAGCTCTAACAGGAATGTCTAGGGAGGGGCTGGAGGTAGCCCTAGTGAAGGGTTGAACAAACCTTGATGGCAAAGTGGGAGTTCCTCGCTGCATAGGGGTTTACCGGTGGGTCAAACCTTGATTTAACTCAGGAATGGGAGGGAAAGACCCAACCCTCTTAGTACTCGCTGATGCGCCAGCCCTAGAGTCATCAGAGAAGACGCCGTTGTTGGCACAAGGGGAAAAGGGCGATGGAGCAGAGGAACGAGGTTGATGCATGACTCTGTTCCTGCTTTTAAAAGAACCCCTAACTCCATTGGATGGGTAACATAGTCAGCAAAAACCACTCTGGTACAGGTGGAGAAGCTTTAGACGAAGAACTAGAGTCCGATTGAACCGAAGATTGGCTGCGAAATTGAGCCCTAGAAATACTCGGGGAAACTTGACGCGAGGTCTGAAGTTTAAAATCCCCTTGAACAGACCGAAGAATCGTGGATTTTTTCTTCGATTTTGCCATAGATATATCGGGAGTGGTCGTGAAGAAGTGAAGAAGAGGAATGGTGCACAATGAAAGAATTAATGAGCGCAGTTCAGCACACAAGCACGATCTCTCAATACAACCGAGAGTGTCTCTCTTTAGCACTTTCTTTCTGATTTGACTGAGAGCTCTATGTTTTTTTTTTTTTTAATTAAATGTAAGAAGTATATTAAATCAAAAAGAGCAAGACAAGCTTGCAATACAAGCTGAAAACCAGCAGAGAACAAAATAAATACATAAGCTCAAATAAGGAATAAGATCCTCATAAGAAACAGGAACGAAAAGCTAGCGAAATACAAGCTGAAAACCAGAAAAGGGGGGGAAGAAGCTCCCTTGAACCAATGAACGCAGGAATATAGCATGAAAACCAGAGCCTAAGCTTAAACCAAAAGCCAGCCCAGCCAAGCCAGCACAAGAAGAAGCGAAGCCAAACAGCACTTCCATCAAGCAATGAGCGCTGCCGAAAAGCCAAGAGAGGAGGACAGCTCCTCAACACCATGCGGAGACATCCCGACAGGAAATTAATCACCCAAGAGCCTTTTCCATAACTTAAGAACCTCCTGCACGCGAATTGGAGAAGAGCTCTCCCATGATGGAGACAGGCGGGAAATGCTCAACCATGAGAAGGAAAGAACCAGCCAAAAAGCACAGGAACGGAGTCAACATAGGCTGCCAGCAGCTGAAAGCACCAAGCAAATAAGGACACCTGCAAGGGCATGCAGGGCCCTTCCATCATCACATTCAAAGAATGAAGAACAGCCAACCGAAGCTCCCGCCCGTCAAACTTGAATGAGACCATGCAGGCTAGAAAAAGAGTCCCCAGCTCACTGCAGCTCCAGCATGAGACAAACGATAATGGCCCCATCATCAAAGAGCTTCACAAGAGGCCATAAGCATGGGCCATGCATTCACGAATCAACAAACTGAGGGAGGACCGTGGCTTATAATTCCAGCCCCAGCAGCATGCAGTGACGAGGCAATGGACAAAAGAAGGAGGCCAAGTGCATGAGACATGCATACACGTAGCAACAAAGAGTGAAACGAGACTTTAGCTATAAACAAAAACCGGGGGGCCCAGCAGCTGAGTATAGCCATGAAGAATTTATTTGCATGAACCATGCACACACAAAACCGGGGGGCTCTATGTTTATTTTTTAACAGTAAGGGTTGTGGTTGTGCTTTATGTTATGGTTGTCTAAACTAATGTGTTTATGGTAAAAGGTAAAAAAACTAGAAAAATCCTGAATAAGCAATTTTTTGACCGGGGTGTGGAAAAGTCCAATCTTCACTTTTATTTAAAATAACTATTCTTTCTATAAATAGTTATTAACTTTTTTTTTTTAATGTTTGGCCTTCATAGTACTTACTATGTAAGTGTATTTTGAATCACAGTAGAAGACATAAAAAAAACATTCATGAATGCATAACTTAGATATAGATAGCTTGTTCGAGACTTAAACAAGGAAAAAAATTGAGTTTTCATGCACAAAAGTTAGTCTAATAATCAAAGATATCTTTTATGTTAACACCTTAATATATAATTACAAAAACTTTATAAGATGAAATAACAAAATATTGTATATAGTCATATAAACTTATAGCTGTATATTCTAAATATAATAAGAATTTTATTAACTTACCTTTTAAATGCAATTTACGTGGTTACATTTCATTCTCAGGCTTACATGATTTTTTAGCACCCTTACCTAACATGATAATTCTCCTCCATTAATATAAAAATATGAATCTACCATAGCTATAAATGGATCCCACTATTATGTTTATGGATATGGAAATATATTAAAACCCAATACATATGCATCCCAAATAAATAAGAGCAAATATTTTTTTTGGATAGTTTCGAGTTGGGTATAAATATCCAAAGGTTTTACTCATCGAATAATAGATAAGGTATACATGTTGTCTGTAACAGCCCTGTCCAACCTGCCATATATTGTCCGCTTTGGGCCTTACCGCCCTCACGGTTTTGTTCCTAGTGATGCGAGCCCACTTCTGAGCCTGACGTCCTAAAACGCATACGACAAGTCAGCAACCAGCACTCTTAATAAGGTCAACTACCATTCCTTCACCCGTCGATGTGTGATATTACAATCCACCCCTTTTAAGGAGCCTGACGACCCCGTCGGCACAACCGGACAGCAAATGAGGTTGGCTTTGATACCAAATGTAACAGCCAAGCCCAACCTACCATGTATTGCTCACTTTAGGCCTTACCACCCTCATGATTTTGTTTCTGGTGACACGACCTCTTCTGGCCTAACACCCCAAAACGCGTATGACAAGTCAGGAACCATCACTACCATGGTTGTTAAAAATGCGTTTTAACTCGTAAAATCGTACGATTTTACGAGTTAAAACCCATAAAACGTGTAGGAACGGAGGCAAAACTCGAAAAGCTTTAAAATCGTATAAAACAGTGCTAAAATCGCATAAAACCGTAACAACTCGCAAAAACGTTAAAAAACGCTACGTTTTCCCGACTTCACCAAAATGTCACCGAATAGGCGAATACAAAATTAGAAATGCAAAAATTTTGACTTCGTCCCTGACTGAGCTGACTCCCTGTCTCACAAAGACTCACAAATTCACAATCTCTTTTCTTTCCCAATTCCCACCCAACCAGGCGACCACCCTCACGGCCTCACCCCACCGGTTACTTCGTCCCTGTCTCACACTCTCCCTGACTCCAGACTTCGTCCAATCGTCCCCTCCCTGTCTCACACTCTCCCAGTCTCCCTTCCCCTTCCCCTTTTCCCTTTCCCTTTCCCTTTTCCCTGGCAAATTAAGAAAACACTTTCCCCCCGATCCGAAGCATTCTTGGCGAGACAAAGGTAAGAATCCCAAGCTTTGTTTTTTTATGTCTAATGGTATGCTATGAATCTATGTTTATGTTCTAGGTATTCTACAATTTGCTTCTGGGTATTTTTTTCGGAGGGAGAGACGGGGAGTGGTACTGCTAGTAATTTCTTCTGTGAGTCGTGTGCAGCTTTGTTTCTCTTCTGTGAAGCTTTCTAACAATGGGTTACCGCTGTGTTGTTGCTTTGGTGTTGCAGATTCAGCGAAGCAAGGAAGCAAGGAAGCAACGAAGCATTCCAATTTCCAAGATTGCAATTTGCAGGTATTCTGTAAAATAGAAGCATATGAGTTTCATCCATGCATATCTCACTTTTGTCTTTGATGTTGCAACCCAGTAATTTTATAGGGGGGAAAAAACAGTTCAATGAGGCCTATCTGAAATTCTGAATCATTTTAATTCTCCTGCAAAAATCACTTTCTAAAATTCATTTCTCTGTTTGGTGCGACTTTTATTGCTTAATATTTTGCAAGCTTCATGTCAAATTCCTTTGATTTCTGAACTTCCTTTGGCAGCTTTCTGGTATCAATAGACAATCTTGCACTACCGAATCAGTAATTAGTAGCCCTAACTGCATGCAGTCTATCCTTTGTAATTTGTATGGTTCTCTTTTGTTTCAAGCTTTAAAATGAGCTCTTGTTAGACTGTGAATGGTAGAAGAAAACTGGCAAACAAAATGAAAGCAATTTAATGCGGACTATATTCTTGGTTTAGTGATATGTGGTCTGCAGACTCTGCACTGTATTCTTTCCAGCTTTGATTGAATTTATTAATTGACGTCAAGACTTTTCTTGACTCTGCACTGTATACAGTTTACCATATGCGGACTATGTTGAACTGTTGGGTACTAGAATAGTTGCCTTTTTTTATCTCACTAGAATAGTTTCCATAAAAAATGTTTTGAACTGTAGGATACAACATGCATATTTGTAATTCTTAAACAAATGATTGAACTGCAAGAAACAAATGATTCTTGAACTGTAGGATACATGGCATCTAAAAAAACTACAAGTGGCAATAGACTTGACGTGGGATGGCAATATGGTATAGATGTTGACAAGAATTCAAAAAGAGTGCAGTGCAAGTTTTGTCAGAAAATTATTAGTGGAGGCATTTACCGTTTCAAGCATCATTTGGCTTGCACTCGAAAGGATGTTGAGCCATGCCAGCGAGTACCAGAAGATGTTAAGAAGATAATTTTGAATGTTCTGGTGAAAAATCAAGAAGCATCTGAGAAGAAAAGAAAGGCTTTCCAATATATTGGAAAAGATGAAGATAATGATGAAGGGAATGAAATTACCTCAGTGGACAAAGGAAAGAGAGTAGCGAGCGGGAGTGGCATAGACACAAACCACCATCAATCAGCTGCTAAAAAAGGATCTTAGAGAAGAAGCATGTCGACAAATTGCAAGATTTTTCTACACCAGTGCAATTCCATTTAACTGTGTGAAAAACCCTGAATTTGTTAAAGCACTTGAATTGGTTGCAAAGCATGGGCCAGGTTTTAAGCCCCCATCCTACCATGATATTAGAAAGAAGTATTTAAAGCAAGAAGTAGATCACACGATCAACTTGCTTGAAGAGTACAAGTTAGAATGGAAAAAAACAGGTTGCTCAATAATGTCTGATGGATGGACTGATAAGAAAAGGCGTTCTATTTGCAACTTTTTGGTTAATAGTCCTAAAGAGACAATTTTTTTATCATCCGTAGATACCTCTAATATATCCAAGACTGCTGATAAAGTATTTGAGATGTTGGATGCTATTGTAGAGAGGATTGGAGAGGAAAATGTGGTGCAAGTAGTCACTGACAATGCTGCAAATTATAAGGCAGCAGGACAATTATTGATGGGAAAAAGAAAAAGATTGTTTTGGACACCATGTGCTGCCCATTGTATTGACTTGATATTGGAAGATTTTGAGAAGAAACTAGAGGTCCATAAAGTAACTATTGCTGATGGGAGGAGAATCACCTCATACATATATTCAAGAACTATTCTCATTTCCATGCTCAGACACTTTACAAAAGGAAAGGATTTGATTAGGCCTGCTGCAACTAGATTTGCTACTGCATATTTAACTCTTGGATGTTTGAGTGATTGTAAGATACAGTTGATGACAATGTTTCCTTCCATCCAATGGAGGTCATGTAGGTTTTCAAAAACAGAAGAAGGGAAGCGAATTCAAAGTTGTGTTTTGGACAACAAGTTTTGGCATGATGTTACTACATGTATTAAGGCAGCATATCCTTTGATAAAAGTTCTTCGATTAGTTGATTCAGATGAGAAACCAGCTATGGGTTTTATATATGAAGCAATGGATCAAGCAAAAGAGAAGATACAAGTGAATTTTGGTTCCGTGGAAAAAAGGTATTGATTATATATCTTGCTAATTATTTATTTACTACTATCAGTTGATTATAATGTTTACCAGCTAGGTCATGTAATGTTGATGATAATATTCTTATTTTTATTTTGTAGTTATATGCCTATATGGAATATCATTGATGCAAGATGGGAACTTCAACTTCACAGACCTTTACATGCAAAAGACATATTATTTGAATCCTCATTATCATTATAATTCTAATTTTAAAGTTAATGCCAACATTAAAATTGGATTATATCAATGCTTAGAAAGAATGGTGCCCGACGCAAATGAAAGGTGTAAAATTGACTTGCAACTTGATTCATTCAAGGATGCAAGTGGGTTGTTCGGTATTGAGGCTGCCAAGATAACAAGGGATAAAAAGACTCCAGCTAAATGGTGGGATTCTTATGGCGATGAATGTCCAGAGCTACAAAAATTTGCAATTCGAGTTCTAAGCTTGACTTGTAATTCATCTGGATGCGAGCGAAACTGGAGTGCATTTGAGATGGTATGTTTTTTCCTTTTTCCTTTTAATGTTTTTATATTTTATAAGAATCCTATATGATATTAATTTGAATTGCTTACATAGGTTCATACAAAACGAAGAAATCGTTTGCACCAGAAAAAAATGAATGACTTGGTATTTGTAATGTGCAATCTGAAATTAAATGATAACCAAGTCAAAAAGCAAGCTAATGATTTTGGTGAAATTTTTTATCATCTCTCATCTGATGATGATTGGATAACCGAGGGAGAGAAACATGATGGTTCATCCAACTTTGATTTGCTTGGTGTCATTGATAGTGCAACACGAAGGAAAAACGGTAAAGAAGATGAAAGTGATGATGAAGAAAATCTTAATGATGTTGGGATGGAGTGTCATGGAACTGAAGATGATTTAGAGATTCAGAATGATGTCAATCCAGATAATTCAAGGAGCTTGGAGTTAAATATTGTTGACAATATTGGTGTTGGTCCTGGTACTAGTAGTAGCACTAATGTTCCTAATATCGATGTTGGTACTAGTAGTAGCAGTAATAATCCTTTAGATGATAATGATTTTGATGACTGTTTTAGGAATAATGAGGGAGACAAAGGCAATGAGGGCGTGTTTAGTTTACATGACACACCTACAGACTGTTTGTTTTAAGTGTGTTAACTTTTAGTTATTGAAATACTATGGACATGTATGAATTTTTATTTGAATTATGTATTTTAAGATGTTTGGTTATTTGTATTGTTGATTTTACTTTTATTTGAATTATGTATTTTAAGATGTTTGGATATTTGTATTGTTGATTTTACTTTTATTTGAATTATGTATTTTAAGATGTTTGGATATTTGTATTGTTTAAAATATTTTACTTGCGATTTTATGATTTCAGTTAAAATATTTTACTTGCGATTTTACGATTTTTAGTTAAAAAATTTTACTTCCGATTTTATGATTTTACGATTCGAGTTTACGAGTCGAGTTTATATTACATGTTCCGTGTCGTGTCAAAAAAGCGTTTTTGACAACCTTGATCACTACTAATAAGGTTAGCAACGAACTCCTCACCTGCCGATGTGGGATCTTACAATCCACCCCCTTAAGGAGACCGACGACCCTGTCAGCACCATCAGACAACCAGTGAGGTCTGCTAATGTAAACACTCGGTTATAATTTTTCTGGGTTATTAAAATATGAGAAATTTACCAATAGTAAAATGGGTTAAATTAAAGTAAAGAAACCTAAATCCAAATAAAAAAAATAGTGAAATTAATGAAATGAAAAGTGAATATAATACTAAATTGTTGAAAAGAAAAATATTTGTGAGGACAAAATAAATACGTAAAACCAAGATAGGTCAATATTCAAATAACAGAAGGTTGGGAGTTTATGTACAAATGATAAAAAGAGGTGGGGATAAATGTACAATTAACAAGATGATAGAACTATAAATATCATTCTATTTTCTCTCTTGGAGTGACTTACAAGAGCAAGAGAGATTTAGAGAGAGGCTGGAGAGAAGACATACTGATGGCAGAACATCTGATAGCTATAACTCCACCTTCTACTGTTGGATCAGAACGATATTTGGATATGTTGTTCTCCTCTATGTCATGTACATTGTTACCGGAGGGATTTTCTATATCAGTCCCAGTTTGAGAGATATTAAGGGAGGAAAATTTCTAGGAAAATACACTTCTAGATAGTTCTTCGCTGACTATTTTCCCCTCCGGCCACCATTGGATTAGGCTATACTTTGGATATGTTGTTTTTTCTGATGCTGTTTAGATTCTAAAAGGTGGAGATCAGAAAAAAAAAAAAAAAACTTAATATAGAAGTTGTGTTTCTCGCACAGTAGGTCTGCAAGTTTGAGGTCAGTTCGGTTAAACCCATATTTTTGAAAATTTCACCATTTAATGAAGTTGATATTTGGATATGTTATACTCATAATAATGCATTATATCTTGACCATATGGATTGTTTGGAATATTATTCGTTTGTTATTTATGGTTGATTGAAACTGTTGTCAAGGATTGTGTTTAGAAGAATATTGTTCAGAAAGTTTGTAAAATCGATAAAAATGTTTTATTTTGATGTTAAGAGGAAAGATTGAAATAAATATGATAAATTGGCTATTAAAAAGAAATTTTTTTACACTTTTAAACGATATGTGATATGGCTAGGGGCTGAGATAAAAGAAAAAAGGTTAAATTGTGGATGTTGTGTGTAAATGGAAAGGTTGATGAATCTGGACAGATTCGTCTCCTGACTTTTGGAGAGAATTCGAGTAGGAGGATGAGGGAATTAGGATCAAGTTCTCATAATAATTGTAGTTTTGGAAGTTAGCTAACTAAGAAAGTTGGTCTTGCTCAATTTGGAGCTGTAGAACTCCAGATATGGGTCATCAACTGATATTAGGTCATGACAAACCCTATAGGGTAGTAGGTATGGTTTGTTAATAAGCAATTTTGACTGTCTTAGAGGCAAAACTAGGTTCTCCTTCCTCAAAGAACTTGTAGCCTCGTGTCTTAGCTTTCCAACGAGACCAATATCGCTTGAAATGGAGTTTTATAACTATAGGTAGAATTAAAAATATGAGGAGAGGTTGGGCGATAGAATATCAATATCAAGACAGAATAGATTGGACAAGAATGATCCAATGTTTGTTGATAAACAATTTTGACTGTCTTAGAGGCAGAATTGGGTTCTCCTTTCTTTAGAGAACTTGTAGTCTTGTGTCTTAGCTTTCTAACGAGACCAATCGCGCTTGAAATGGAGTTCTATAACTCTAGATATAGTTAAACATTTGAGAAGATGTCAGACGATATGATTCAATATCAAGACAAGATAAAGAGGGATAGTAACAATCCAATGTTTGTTGATGAGCAATTTTGATTGTCTTAAAGGCAAAATACGGTTCTCATTCCTTAGATAACTTGTAGCCTCGTGTCTTAACTTTTCAACGAGACTAATCTCACTTGAAATGGAGTTCTATAACTCTAGATATAGTTATAAATCTGAGGAGAGGTCCGATAGTAACAGTTCAATATCAAGACAGTAACAATCCAATGTTTGTTGATGAGCAATTTTGACTGTCTTAAAGGTAGAATTGGGTTCTCCTTCATGCAGAGAACTTGTAGCCTCGTGTTTTAGCTTTCCAACGAGAACAATCTCGTTTGAAAGGGAATTCTATAACTCTAGATATAGTTAAAAATTTGAGGAGAGGTCAGATAGTAATAATTCAATATCAAAACAGTAACAGTTAGACAGTAACAGTCGAATGTTTGTTGATGAGTAATTTTGACTATTTTAGAGGCAGAACAAAGTTCTCCTTTCTTTAGAGAACTTGTAGCCTCGTGTCTTAACTTTTCAACGAGACCAATCTCACTTGAAACGGAGTTCTATAACTCTAGATATAGTTAAAAATCTGAGGAGATGTCGGATAGTAAATAAAATATGAATGCATGATTGTCTTTTTAAATTGTTGAATATTTGTGTTGCTATATTATTATGATTTTCATGTTTTAATGATATGTATTTTTGTTCCAGGACCATAGCATGCACGACAAGAGTAGATCCTAACTTATGTTCACTTTTTGTAGTATAGGTTATAGGGAGTATACCCTTGTATTTTGTAATATTACAACTTTTATAGAACTTGAATTTGTATAATTGATGTTTAAACTTGAATAGATGAACTTAATTCTAAAATTCATATAATCATGTTTCAAGTATACGTGCTATCCCATTTATTCCCCTATAATGATATTTATTGTTCAATGTATGTTATATATGTTGTGGTTGTGATGTTGATGATGATGTTTGTGGGATTGAGACCCAAGATGATTGGGTCGTGATTGAGTTATGAGATGTAAGATATTAGAAATGTAAACATGGTATATGTCGATAACTTGGGACCTTCTGGTATAGGGGAGACTCTGTCGAAATTTCAGTGGAAATTTCGGTAGACTTGTATATGAGAACTGGAAAAAAAAATTACTCGTACTTTTACGTACCAAATCATAGGAAAGTAACTATAATCACATATGAAAGTGTGGGGCGTTACATTGTCAAATTTGACCAAACACTCATTTCAAACACAAAATCCCAAATATGTATTAATACATAAGCTTGTATATGTAAAATATTTATATTTTTTAGGGTTAATAGCTCAATTTCTCCTTAAATAGTAGGGTATTATCCTAATCAATCCTTATATCCTTAATTGAACTAATTTTATAGGTAAATTTCTAATATACTCTTCAAGTGAGATTTTTATGTTAATTCACCGAAACCAATCATGTGATTTTTATATGATAATAAGTTTATACTTGAATATAAATTAAGTTTCTAAGTCACGTACAAATCATGTGATTAATTATGGTCAGCTAGCATAAAAATCTCATCAGAATGATAAATAAAAAACTCAACGTATATCTAAATATAAAATTGATTCAATTAGATATATAATGATGGATTAGAGAAGTATCTTATTATATAAGGAGAGATTAAGCTATTAATCATGGTTTTTACCTACCTGCACACATGCACAAATAAACACAAATTAGAAATATATGCTTTTTTTCATGTTGAATAATAAAAAGTTCTTAGTTATCGGATACCAAAAACCTAATCAATTTGATATAGACTAAATTAGATATGCAAATAAAATTATAGGATCTCTTTCTCTTTTGGAGAGAATAGTGTGGAAACCGAGGATAAAAGAGAAAAGAGAAGGAAGAAAACAAAGATTGCCATATGCTTTTAACACCAGCACGCACCACACCATCGAGATGGGCTCGCTGAGACATGTTAAGAGACACCAAGGAAGGTAGTGAAAAGACACTAGAGGAAGCTGCATGCATACAATTGCTTTCTCCATATGTTGGCGCATGTAAGTCTTTATCTCTAACAATCTACCCTAGTCCTTGTTTTGTTTTTTATTTTCAAATTTGATCTCTTAAGCTTGAGTTGTTTTAGACTAATACAATCTAATGTTATTTTGACAAATCGAGCATCAACCACACATCAGAAATTTTTCCTCGACACTACAAGATCCCCATTTCTAAGCAACATAAAAACACTATTAAGTAGCGTTCAAAATAAACCAAATTTAAAAGGACTATAAAAAATAAGGGTTAATCTTCTACTTGATCGTGCAATTCAATCCTTGACTATTTAAAAAAAAAGGGGCTGAATGTTTGCATATTTGTTCAAAATCAGTTCCCATAACTCCAATTGTTTTAAATCAGTAAGTTTTTATTTAATTGTTCTAAACCGAGCATCAACCTAGCATTTTTTTTTTCTGACATCCCGGGATCCCATAATCTAGGAATTCAAAACAAATAGTCAAGTTAAATTCTAAATAAATGAAATTTCAAAGGAACAAATAGGAAAACAATTAAGTTGAGGGATCAAAATGAAAAAAGAATTATGAATTAGTATTGTAATCTACAGTAACATAGGTGTGGGTGAACAATACTTTTCCCAGGCCCAAAATGATAAGTATAAAACAAGTAGAGATGGAAATAAAATTAATGTTTTTCTTTGCTTTTAAGAAGAAAAATGAGTGAAACTTTATATTTTTTTTTAGAAGATGCGAGATATAGATAGAGACAGAAAGATTATGAATTTAGTCCAAATCTCTCCTTGTAAACTTTTTAAAACTCTAAGTCATGCTTTATACTTTCAATTTTTAATGAGTGATTTTGGATGAATTATTTTTTTGCAATCAAATTTGATTAAGCAAAAAATAAATAAATATAAAAATCACAAATAAAATAAGAAAATAGAAAGATGAGAAAGAAAGAAAATATAAAACAAATATAAATTTTTTAACAATGTAATCCGACCATTTTCTTCTAATAAATCCCCTCATCATTATGAATTCATAAAAACTAAAATTTCATTATTTTACTATTGAAATTTAAACAATATTTGGATTTGAATCTTTCAATTAAAAAACTTCCAAATTGATTGTTGTGTGAATCTACTATTTGAAAATGGTTTTTGATGTTAGATTTGTGTTTAGACAAATACATAGTGGAAAAAGATGCTGAGGATTTTTTAAGTTATCAACAAGCTTTTCTAAAATCTGGCATGATCAACTAGTTTTGGTTATTTAAGGTTGAAGATGAGGACAAACAATATGCCATTAGTAAAAGATGACAAGTCATCGGTGTATTTGTTTTAAAAATAATTAAGCCTTAAAAGAAGTTCAAATGTGTTTGTTCTCAACTTCAAGCTTATTTTTTTATTAATTTTTATATATAAACAAATTTATTCATATATAATTTTTCCTTATTAATTATTTATTTTAAATTATATTTTTTTCTATTAAGTGGAAGAAACATAACTATTTAGTTTTTCTAAAAAAAATATAATTATAATAAATGTTTAAAACACATACCGAAAAGTAACTGAAAAGATATATAAGAAAAAACTTTTTTGTGCACTTATTTAATCTTGTCTCCTTGCATTAAATAGAGACAAGTAAAAATAAATTTGGTATCTATTTCTATTGTCATATCAATAATATACAATTTCTCAAAGGTTTTAAAATAAGATTTTAGAGACATGAAAATAAGGTTATTAATTCCATTCTGTTTTAGTCGAATGACTAATATACCATGTATATTTTTTAAAAATAAAATAAAATAGAATAAATATTATCATCTTACTTGGAATTTCAAATATTTCGGATTTCTTGCTCAAATCATGATCAAGATATTGCAGGTTTACTTGCTTGTTTTGTTTTGGATAATATAATTTGATTAAGAAGTTATAAAATTTTAGTTTATAATTTTGGTTTATTTTTTTTTTGAGCTGAGAAAACCAATATGAATGAAATGATTTTTAGTCATCTCTTATGATACACATGCACAAAAATATATGTATAAGATTTGCATGAGTCGTTGTGCCTTCTACTATCTAAGGAACCAAAATTTTTCAAAATTGGCTTGGTGATACTATTTACTGAATCTAAATGCTCGATCACAGATCGTGGGAGAGCTGGAGCCAATACGGCTTAGGGTGTGTAATAGGTGTATAGTTTTTATCTGATGTTAATATTAATTGTGTGAATGTTTGGACTTGGATGCTTTGAAGGAATTTTTGAGAAACTAAGAAGAGATTCTTAGTTACTCTCATCCTAATTCCACATCGTAAGTTGACTGGGGATGCATCAAGTTTGGAACAATTGTGTTTCAACTTAACACATTATTCTTGAATACAAGAAGACACCTCTAATTCTTTGTAACCGAAAGCACTTGCTAAATTTTAATTATATTGCAAAATCTTCATCAGTTTGCATTATGTTATCTATTTTCAAAATAGAAAAAAATAAAGATTTAAATCTTAGAAGGATTTTAAAAAACTTTTTAATTTAATTTAGGGGTGAAATGAGAAAACTTCAAAATATTGCTAAAAGTAATTGTGTGTGTGTATATATATATAAAATTGTATTGTTCATTTTTTTTATTCATTTAAAAAACAATAAAAAAACTTGTATTAAAACAATATGAAGTGTTTACCAAACCATTAAAAAAATATTTTCTTTTTTTACAGAGAAAAAAATTATATTTAAGCAGAAAATCTCATTTTTTACTTCAAAAAATTAGAATATTATTTTGTTACAAAAGGTCACTTAAATTTTAATAAACTTTTCAAAATTCCAAATTGCCGAGGGAGCTCACACCGCCACACACCCACTGGACCTAGGGTGAAGTGAAATGGAAATGGAACTATAAATATAGGTAAATATAAACTCCCACGCGCATGTAAAGCACCTGCCCGCTAACAGTCTCTAAAATACTGAAATCACCTCCTGCGAATTATAAAATCAAGAAAGAAATACCAAAACAAGACTCATGAAAATTTTAATTTGACAAACAATTTAATGGCAAACCTTCCTCAATCTCTGTCGATGAACACACCTTTCGGAGGACCAAGCGCGTCTAATCCCGCCGCCGCTGGAGCTCCCGCCAACAAAGACCGGAAGATGGCATCAGCAGAGCACCTGGTTCTTGACCTAAGCAATCCTGATCTTCGTGAAAACGCCCTTCTTGAGCTCTCTAAGGTAACGACAAAATTACCAATTACTTTTTATAAAAGAAATTGAGAATTGAGAAATTAGGGGTTTTGGTTGAAACCCTAATAATAATGAGCGGTCTCTCGCTATATTTTATTTTATTTGTTGTTTACAAGAAGAAGAATAGATAATTTCGTGAGAATTATTGTTTTGTAAAACAGCTTTAATAAATTACGATAGACAGTTGAATGGGAAGGAAATGTATGATTATTGGCTTAAAACAGATCCACCACCTGCTGGGCACCACCCATGATTTGTGGGTTCTGCTCCATTTCGTGCAGTTGAGGAAGAAAAAGGCTGCCCTGAACTAGTGAAACTTAGAATTCAAGGCATATTCAAACTTTTCTTGCAATAAAACATTGTATACTTAAACACGAGGTATTTTTTCGTTTTAAATCGGAGGCCATTAAAGTGGTAAACTGGTTGTCAAAACGCTTCTTCGATTTTGCATGCAAAGGAATCTTTACCTTGGCTGGCTGCATACATGTGAGGGGGAGAAACTATTTCATTTTCATTGTAAATCAGTTCTCTGTATATGCTTAAACAAGAAGAGATACATGCACGCATGCACAGCTGGACATGGTTTCATGTGCAATAGCAGCATGTAATCAACTTGTTATATGTGGACCTTGCCAATGTTTTTCCTTTTAAGTGGTTGTGCCATTTAGCTGTTGAAGATTCATTTTCTGCCATCATAAACCAGTGTCTACCTTTGCTTTCATTTTTTAGAACAAGGATTTATTTCAAGATTTGGCTCCTTTCGTGTGGAATTCTTTTGGTACTATTGCTGCACTCATTCAGGTATGCCTAATAAACTTGTTTTTGTTTTTATTTTTAGAAGAGAGAATTATTTCAAGATTTGGCTCCATTGTTGTGGAATTCTTTTGGTACAATTGCTGCATTGTTACAGGTATGCCATTTGAAGTTGATATTTTAATATCAGTTCCTTGTTAAATTATCTCCCCTCTTGCTCATGTTAGCATGAAGTCATCCATGTTGCGTTGTGATATATTTTATCTTGTAGAATTTCCTTTATAATTTCTCTCTCTCTCTCTCTCTCTATATATATATATATATATAGAAAAGCTCATACTAGTTTCCCTTGATCCCAATGCATTATGCTAACAGAAAAAAAAATAAACATAGATCATATTGAGGACATGAGTGAGGGAATTAAAATGTTTTGTACTCTTAAGGACAAAAGGGATATGCTTGTTACTTCTCTATGATCTCTTTAAACTAGGCTGAATTGATGATGTTTTCTTTCATACCGTTCATGTTTGAGTTAATATTTATTGTGTGTTTATTTTGGAGCCCTTTTTATTCCAACTTGTCAACCGAACATATGTGACTGCTTTGCATGATTTTTTCGTGATTTTGGTTGGAGCTTAATAAGCAAAATAAACACCACTGGTGTTGTGTAGGTGTTGTGTAGTTCTCATGTCCTCTAGAAGCCTTTTAGCTTTCCAGAGATTGTAGATAAGTGTGAAAATTTTCAACTCTCAAAGTGCTTGATGTATGTTATTTCCATGATTTTTGAGTTTTCCTTATTTGCAGGAGATCGTTTCAATATACCCAGTTTTATCACCACCTAACTTAAGTCCCGCACAATCAAATCGAGTTTGCAATGCTCTAGCACTTCTTCAGGTCAAAATATTTTGTTTTTGTTGTTCATCTGGTTATTCTTATGTTTATTTTCTACTTTAGTTTTTTCGTTAATAATTTCAACTTTGCTTCTTTCCCTTCATTGGAAATTTATTATGCATGGATTGTCATATATTTTCCATTTAGAGAAATTATGATTTAAGATGCTGAAACACTTCTAGGTACTCGAGTGAAGCATTAAATGCTCAAAAGTTCAATGGATCAATGATCAAAGGCTTAATATTTTTGGGTTCTTGTACAAATCTTACCTTTATTAGTTTGGGAAACATTGTTGATGCATAATTCAAGAGTTAAAAATCAATTTCCCATGTGGCTATCTATGATGGTGATTATGGTGGGTGTATTGCCTACTTGCGGACTTCTTTGAGCACTGGGGAGATGAAGTTACTATCGAGGAAAAAAATATTCTGAATGAATCAATGAAGTTACTTTTTTACAAGCATCACCTAGAAAAAAAGTGTAATGAAATTTTTTGAAATATGTAAAATATCAGAAGAATGTAATTCATAAAATGGAATTCATTTTGTCATTTATACGAATAAAGTATTATGATTATTAAGAACTCAACAGTGCCCCCTTTTTTCTGTAGGCATTTATATTTAAATGCATCTATTATAAGGTAGAAAGGAAATTATTTTTCAACACACATTTCTATAATAGGTTAAATACTTAAATTATTTTGGAGTTTTATTTAATGTAGTGCTTTCCAAAAGAACTAAAGCATTTACTAATAGTATATGAGGAAAAAGAAAATTCAAAAGAAAAAAAAAACAGATAAGAAAAGAAGTGCTAGTGTAATGAAAAGACAATTTGATAATTTGTTTTTTTATGTCTAATTTCACAACATGTTGCTTGTTTCATTTTGCTTGCCTAACTCATGCAATGTTGAAGAGTGAGCATAGATATTCTCTGTCTCTGTACTTTTACAGATCTTTTTATTTTATTTCAGGCTTGAAGTTATTTATGATGTTCATAATCTTTTTTTGTATTTTCTTACAGTGTGTAGCTTCACATCCTGACACAAGGATGTTGTTTCTCAATGGTAATGTTCTCGATCTTGTTTGCTCACTTGAGTAGCACTTGAGAGGAAACTTTATTATTGTTGGTTGGATCATATGACTTGAATTTTGTTTCATGGGAAGAATAATCTTTTTGCTATCCTTTTGGATATGATATAAGTTGATTAACTTATTGTATGTATTCTTCTAGTTGACCATTTCTTTTTTTGCCCTTTGCAGCTCATATACCTTTATATCTCTACCCTTTCCTAAATACAACTAGCAAATCAAGGCCTTTCGAGTACCTAAGGCTTACTAGTTTAGGTGTCATTGGTGCCCTAGTGAAGGTACTTCAACCTTTCTGATATTCTATTCCTCAACTTCATGATCTTTATATTCTTTATCATTTAATAGTGCAATGTCTAAACCTTTTTGTACTTAACCATCATAGCTTCATAGAACAGTATACTTGTTTCTCATAAAGATAATGATATATGAATGTGTTGATCTTTACATTTATCCACATTGCCTTATTACTTGGCACAAGCATATCAATATTTATCCAAACAAAAGAGTATTATATTATGTTGATCTCTGCATTTGTAGCTTATATTTTTGTTGCTTTTGTTCTCAATTAGTTTGAAATTTTGATCTTAATTTTTTTTCTATTGGTTACCAGGTTGATGACACAGAAGTTATTAGTTTCCTTCTTTCTACTGAGATTATTCCGCTATGTCTGCGTACTATGGAGATGGGAAGTGAATTATCAAAAACAGTTGAGTGTTGTTATTGTACATCCTTCCGCTTTTTTCAAATAAACTTATGTTGATTATGTTTATTTTCACTATTTATGCCTTGTTTGGTTATTTTTTTGTCTAAATGCATGGTGATGCAGAATTGTCCTTTAGATTGCTAAATTGAGATTTGAAGAAAAGTTTGTAACTTTACCCTACAAGAACCTTGTTTTAGAGAACCAAAGTCATAAGCAATTAATCACCATCACCTTACGCCTTTAAAAAGACGCAAACAAGAAGTATAAATCACAATGAAATTGATTGTCTAAATGCATAGTGATGCAGAATTGTCCTTTAGATTGCTAAATTGAGATTTGAAGAAAAGTTTGTAACTTTACCCTACAAGAACTTTGTCTTAGAGAACCAAAGTTATATGCAATTAATCACCATCACATCTTATGCCTTTAAAAAGATGCAAATAAGAAGTATAAATCACAATGAAGGTGATCAATCCTTTGAAGAGTTTGCAAGTTCAATGATTAAGTTAGTTTGAGAATCCATCAACCACACAGAGAAACAAAGCACACAATATGCGGTTACTTTAGAGAAAATTTCATAAACTAAAAAATAATGCTAATAATTGGTTTATATAGTAGAAAACTAACTCTAATTTGACTTAATGGATCCAAACATGATAAATAGAACTTAATACTTTAAAAACCCAAAATAACTAAAATAATAATATTAAACTTGACCAAAATAAACTTTTAAATTCCACAGGCTCTAAAATAAACTAAAAGATAAATAAATAATATTGAAACTAATTAAAACAAAATCAAAGATGAATTTTGTAATGTGCTAGTAGAATCAAAGCTCAACTTCAAACAAATAAATATATCACTAGAAAGCTGTGGAAGTCTACTTTCCAATGCATCTAAAATCGTATCAAAATTCTTTTTTCATTTATGGTCAAATTAGTAGTGAAAGGTCAAAAAACTGATAGATTTGAATTTTTTTATTTCAATCTTTCTGTAATGTCTGGATGCTCCCTTACAAACCCTTCTTGAACGTGAATCAAAATAATCAAGATTTGTTCTTCAAACTTTGATATCCTTTTGAAGTCCATCATAGCTCATGTATCTTGAAGAAGTTTATTAATTGCCTTCTTGAACTTCTTTGCTCTAAGTCTTGTGACTGAACCCAATGGAATCTCTAATGGATTTCTTGGTGTTGAAGTTAGGATCGCATCATTTCCTCTCTCCTCGAAAGGATTCTCCCTCGAATCATTAGCTACATCAAACAAAAAAGGTCAGATACATTAAATGTAACACTAACACCATATTCACCTGGTACTTTCATTTTTTTCAACATTATCATTGATCTTCTCAATGATTTGGAATAGCCTGTCTCCTCCCGGCATCAATTTCCTGGTTTAAATACCATCTTTTTTTGTTTTCTTATTGGCTTTAAATGTATTTTGTTCTTTTACCTTTTCAATATGTTGTTGTGCTTTGGTATGCAAATTTTTGACAACTTGTGCTTTTTCTATTCTCATCAAAATTAACTTTTTCATTAACAGTTTAAGACAATAAATCCAATGGAGTTAAATGATTAAAATCATACACAATCTTAAAAGGAGAAAACTTTATTGTAGAATGCACTTCTATTATATGCAAACTCATTAAATGACAAACAATTTTCTTAATTTTGAAGATTTTTTTGGATAATAGTTTTTAACAATTGAGTTAAAGTTGTATTTACCATCTATGTTTGGCCTTCTATTTATGGATGATAAGTAGTAAAAAATAACAATATAGTTTCCAACTTACCCTACAAAACTTTTCAAAAGTAGCTTAGAAATTTAACATCTTTATCAGACACAATGGTCCTTGAAACATAATATAACCAAACTATTTTTTAAAGAAAAGATTCGCTATATTGGTTGCATCATCAATTTTATGAAATAATATGAAATGCGCTATCTTAGAAAAACTATCCAGTAACAACAAATATTGAATCTCTGCCATAAAACAAAATCCTTTGATATATCAATCCAAGGTTTCTTATATACTGGTAAAGATGTATACAAACATTGAGGAATGACTTTAAACTTGGTTTGTTTACATGCTATGCATCTATCATATATTCTTTGAACATTCATTTGTAATTTGTTGGATTTACTAGCAGAATTGAAGCCCAAATTCAAACAAATGATCCTCCTTTGTCTTGACGAATTAAAAACTCAACCATATATCATTGAAAGTTGTGGTTGTCTACTTTCCAATGCATTTGGAATCGCATCAAAATTCTTTCTGTAGCTCCTTTTATGGTCAAAACAATAACGAAAGGTCAAAACTGACAAATTTAATTTTTTTTTATTTCAATCTTTTTGTAATATCTGGATGATCCTCTATAAACCCTTCTTGAACGTGAATCAAATTATTCAAGACTTATTCTTCATTCTTTGATTTCCTCTTGAAGTTCATTTTAGACCATGTATCTTGAAGAAGTTTATTAATTGCCTTCTTGAACTTCTTTGCTCTAAGTCTTGTGACTGGACCCCATGGAATCTCTTAGTGTTGAAGTGAGGATTTGCTCTCAAATCATCATCTACATCAAATAAAGAAAGGTCAGAAACATTAAATATAACACTAATACCTTAATTCATCTGATAATTTCACTTTGTAGGCGTTATCATTGATCTTCTCAATCATTTGGAATGGTCGTCTCCTCTCGGCATCAACTTAAATCTCTTTTAAGCAAGAAATCTATTTTTCCTCATATGCACTCAAACCACCTTTTTTCCTTCTCTTATTGGCTTTTAATGCATATTGTTTATTTAATTTTTCAATATGTTGTTGTACCTTTGTATGCAAATCTTTGACAACCTGTGCCTTTTCTATTCTCATCAAAACTAACTTTTTCATCAACAGTTTAAGACAATAAATCCAATGGAGTTAAATGATTAAAACCATATACAATTTCAAAAGGAAAAATTTTTGTTGTAGAATGCACTCTTATTATATGCAAACTCATTAAATGACACAATTTTCTTAATTTTTAAGATTCTTTTGGATAATAGTTTTCAACAATTGAGTTAAAGTTGTTTTTACCCGTTTGGCCTTTTGTATGTGGATGACAAATAGTAAAAAATAACAATTTAGTTCTTAACTTACCTTACAAAACTTTCAAAAGTAGCTTAGAAATTTAACATCTTTATTAGACACAATGTTCCTTGAAACACAAAGTAACCAAACTCTTTTTCTAAAGAAAAGATTCGCTATATTTGTTGTATAATCGGCTTTATGGAATGATATGAATTGTGCTATCTTAGAAAACCTATTTGCAATAAATATTGAATCTCTTATCTTTTTTAGATCTAGGTAACCTTAAAACAAAATCCTTTGACATATACCCTTGGTTTATTGGGTATTGGTAAAGGTGTATACAAACATTAAGGAATGCCTTTAGATGTGATTTGTTTACATGCTATGCATCTATCACATATTCTTTGAACTTTTATTTTCTTGTTAGGCCAGTAAAAATGCTCATGTATCATATACAAAGTTATAGCTACCCTAAATGTCCTATTCAACCGTCCCTAGAAGCTTCCGCAAACATTTAGACTCACACAATCTCTTATGTTTAAACAAAATTCTTCATGCTTAAAATACTTATCAAAGATCGAATGTTCACATTGTCCATACACTTGACAAAAGTCATCGTCATCCATATATAATTCTTTCATAACTTACCTTCAAGACAATGAATCCGCAACGATGTTTTCCTTACCTTGCTTATGATGATATATGAGAACATCTCAATGAACTTAATCCACCTGGCATGTCATCTACTCAACTTACCTTGGCTCTTTAAGTGTTTTAGAGATTGATGGTCCTTATGTATCACAAATTTCTTAGGCCAAAGATAATGTTGTCAAGTCTTCAAGGTTGTCATTAATGCTTATAGCTCTTTTGCACTAACAACATAACTTAAGAGTTTAATTCTTTTTATGCGAAAATCACAATTCTTTAGATTAGTATATAATCGTTTCCTTTCTAAATATTCCAAGAACTTGTCTTATGATTAATATGCACATTTAATCCTTTGTTATAAATCAAGATATCATCAAAATAGGCAACAAATCTCCAATGAAAGATCTCAACACATGATTCAATAACCTCATGAATGTACACGAATGTACTAGGGGCATTAATCAAACCAAAAAGCATCACTATCCTTTCATATAATCCATATTTAGTTTTGAATGTTGTCTTCCATGCATCTCATTCTTTCATTCTAATTTGATGATAACTATTTTTCAAATCAATTTTAAAAAACACAAAAGAACCATGTAACTTATCAAGCATATTATCTAATCTAAGGGATATGATATCTATACTTTACAATAATGTTGTTAATGGCTCTACAATCAACGTACTTACGCCAAGTATTATTTTTTTAAGGCACAAGTAAGACTGGAACTGCACAAAAACACATACTTTCTCGAATGTACCATTTCAACATCAACTCTTCTACTTGACTTTGAAGCTCCTTAGTCTTATCGGGATTATTTCTATAGGCTAGCCGGTTTGGAATTGATGTTGATGGCACAAAATCAATTTGATGTTCAATCCCTTGAATTGGTGACAAACAACTAGGGATCTCTTAAGGAAAGATATCCTCAAATTCCGCATATAAATTAAAGTGTTTCCCCAATTTTTCTCCACACTTTTTCTCACCATTATTTTCTTCTCTCCACTCTTGGCCTTCCATATGTTTTCTTTTTTTTGGCCAAAATCTTCAAACCTATTTCTAATGGCTGAAACTCTCCCTCAATTGTTTCACACTTATAACTCATCTCATTTCCACTTGGCCTCACACATCCTCACCATTATTGTTTATAAATTCTTGTTCAGCTTCCTAATCTTTCCATTATTGTTTATAAATTCTTGTTCAGCTTCCTAGGCTTTCTTAAACTTTAATTGATCCACACACACTTGCCTTGATGACAATGGAGCAAGTGTGTAAATCTTTCCATATTTCTTCATAGTATACCTATTTCTGAATCCATCATGCATGGTCTTCCTATTAAATTGTCAAGGTCTTCCCAACAATAAGTGTGCAGCATTCATAGGAACAACATCACATACAACCTCATTCTTAAACTTTCCTACTATGAATGAAGCCAAAACCTGCTTAGTCGCCCTAACTTCTCCACATTCATTCAACCACTAAAGCTTATATGACATAGCATATTTATATGTATTTAGGTTCAACTTTCTAATGAAAGTTGGGCTAGCAACATTAGTACAACTACCATTATCAATTATCATACTACATATTTTATTATCAATGTAGCACCTAGTATGAAAAATATTCTACCTATGGTGCTCTACATCCTCTTCATAAACTTGAACACTCAAAGATCTTATAACCAATGACTTTCCTTGCACAACATACTCCACATCACTACAATCATCGAGCTTTGACATCCCCTTCAAATGATCCTCACTAGCCGATTTCAGCTCACCATCATCTCATATAACCATAATTCTATTATTTGGACATTCATGTGTATAATGTCCAAGCTCTTGACATCGAAAACATCTAATCTCTTTCTTATGCTTCGGTTGAGCAATATTTTTTTCTTTTTACTCCAAAGTCGTAACTTGCTTCCTAACAAAGGAAGGTTCTCGGCTATTTTAGGTGCAATTATTGGTTTCATCTATGTATTACTCTCTCTTCTAAAATTCGACTTCCAACCCGAAGAGTAACTGTAATTTCCACCAGGTTTTGTACTATCCTTTTTTCTCAATTGTTTTTCAACTTTTATAGCCAAGTGTATTAGCTCTAGTCATAACTACTTTCATCTCCTTAAAAGTACTCACTATTATAGATCTCTCTATAATAGTGAGTAGGTACAAACATTTTCCTCATGATTGTTTTCATCTCCTCCTAAGTTTCTATTTTTCTTTCTTCATTACACCTTCCACTTGTAACATCATTCACTATAGTCCTAATCGTAGACATTTCAACTTCCTTTTCCTTACGACTAAGAATGCCTTGTCCACTAATCATTTCATCAAATTTGCTCATTAGTGCCCTCCATCATAGCTTTCATTCTATTTTGTCTTTCCTCCACAGTTTCTTTTTTATTTTTGTTTTCAACACTACAAAGACATTGAAATAAAGGTTAGTAGCAAAAACGTTTCCTCACACAAACCTTATGTGTTTACTCTCACAATAAAATTCACATGTTTCACAATTTATTCGGTTTTTTACTCTAATAGTCTCGCTACACCTTTTACTACTATTCTTGTATTTTGGTTCTTAAAAGTAATTTACCAACTTATCTAACAATTAACCAAACTATGCAATGATTTCATTTATATTTAAAAACTCAAGAATCAACAATTATTCAAACTTTTCAAAATAAAACTTGAGGACAAGCTTATGAGTAGCAATGTAAATTTGTGTGAATATAATAACGAAAATGAAGACATGAAATAAAAACAAAAGAATTATTATTAAGAAACAACGAAAACTATGAAATTCAAGAAAATTAAAAAAAATGATGCGAGAAATCAAGAAACTAAAGAAATTGATGCAAGATATTTCTATTCTACCCAAATTTGCATGGAATTAATTAAGATCACCAAGAATTTTCAAGACCAGTTTTGGCTAAACCCTAGTTGATGCAAAATCCAAAATTTCTGAATTTCTTCTCCCAGAATCATTTCAAGATTGTGATTTTGATTCTTCTTTTATTCTTTTATATATATATATATATTCTTTTATTCTTTTATATATATATATAAAAGAATAAAAGAATATATATATATATATAAAAAGAATAAAAAGAAGAATCAAAATCACAATATATATATATATATATATATATATGTTTGTGTGTGTGTTGGATTACTCAAGTCATAAAGGTGAACACAATTTGTTGTTTTGTATTCAATTTTTCAGCAACTTCAAGGTCTTTTCCTATCAAAACCAATTTTTTTTGTATTAGCTGAAATCTTAGAAAGAAGAAAAACCAAGAAAAATAAGAAAGCAAACCCTAGATATGACAAGATTTAAAGAAAACCCTAGATATAGCAAGATCTGAAAGAAACCCAGAATTACTTGTAACAATGAAAATTAAAGAGATATAACCTGAAATTAGCCATGTTCTAATACCAAATTGATGTGGAATTGTCTCTTAGATTGCTAATTTGAAGTTTGAAGAAAAGTTTGCAATTTGACCCAACAAGAACCTTGCTTTGAAGAACCAAAATTATATACAATTGATCACTCTCACTCTACGCCTATAACAAGTCGCGAACAAGAAGTATAAATCACAATGAAGTTGATCAATCATTTGAAGAATTTGCAAGTTCAATCAAGAATTTAGTAGGAGAACCTCCTAACCACACAGAGAAACAAAGCACACAATATGCGGTAACTTTAGAGAAAATTTCATACACTACAAAAATAATGTTAACAATTGATTTATATAGTAGAAAGCTAATTCTAATTTGATTTAATTGATCTAAACATGATAAATAGAACTTGACACATTAAAAGCTCAAAATAACTAAAATAATAAAATAAAACGTAACCCAAATAAACTTTAAAATGCCACGAGACCTATAATAAACTAAACTAAAAGATAAATAAATAATAGCCCAACTAATTAGAACAAGACCAAAGTCGAATTTCATAATTTGCTGGCAGAATCGAAGCTCAACTTCAAATGAATAGTTCCCCCTCGTCTTGATGAATTAGAAGGTCTATCATAAATCACTAGAAAGTTGTGGATGCCTACTTTCCAATGCATTTGGAATCATTTCAAAATTCTTTTTGCAGCTTTATTTATGGCCAAAACAGTAGCGAAAAGTCAAAACTAACAGATTTGAATTTTTTTTATTCCAATCTTTCTGTAATGTATGGATGTTCCCTTGCAAGCCCTTCTTGAACATGAACCAAGTTAATCAAGATGTGCTCTTCAATTTTTGATATTCTCTTGAAATTCACCTTAGCCCATGTATTTTGAAGAAATTTATTAATTGTCTTCTTCAACCTCTTTGTTATAAGTCTTGTGACTGGACCAAATGGATCTCTTAGTGTTAAAGTTAGGATTGCATCACTTGGTGATAATGAATTTATTCAATTTTCTTAAAAAACTACTTGTTCACCACTCTGGAAAATGTCCGAGTTCAATGTATTAAAAATATTATGTTTTAGATTAGAGTTTTTATGTAGAAAAAAGAATTCCAAGTTAATTTAAGTGTAGAGTTAATTCAACTTCTTTATTAGCACTTTCTTGCTCAAATAATGAAATCAATGTTAATTTTTAGGTAGCTCATGATATCTTGCTCAAATAAAATAAATTAATATTTCGAGATAGAGAGGACATGTTCCCTTGTGGTGCTTATTTTGATTTGAAATGACAAAAATTCACTCTAAAATTGTCACATGTTTGTGTCTCTCCAACCAAAATGTTTGTCACTTTTAAATTTATCCCTTGTGTTTTGGGACACTAACCAAATACAACCTTAGTCTTGATAAGGTTCAATGGCTTGTTTTCAAGACCAATGGCAGCAAAAGATATCACATACCTGTATAATATGCTTTTAACAACCTAGATTTCAAGAAAGATAGCCTTACCTAAATTTTGCATACTATTTTTCCCATATCAAAATGTTAAAATGGGTTTTATGTATTCTGATTTCTTGACGCCAGCTCAGAAATGCCTGCCACCGTTTTTGTTGCTGCTCTTGATTCTTTTGGTTGCTACGCAGGTGCTTGCTAGAATTCTGAGGTTGCTAATATATATCTTGTTCAAAGTTTCAATCTGTGCTCTAACTTTCCAACCAATTATGTGTACACTTGGGTAAATCATATGATTTTTTGTTGAAATGTAATGGAGAATGTAATGGACCTGAAATATCTATGAGATGCTATGTTTGAAAACAGATTACAGGTTTGTAATTATCATTTTGGCATGTGACTGTTAGCTACTATACGATAGAGTTGTCTCCTCTGTTCTCAAATAACAATGGCTTGTCACCCATAAATGTGATAAGATAAATAGTCATATTTATTGCTCAGCAAGCATTCTTCCTTTTCTGTTGGCAGGTTGCCACATTTATAGTTCAAAAGATTTTATTGGATGATGTGGGCCTGGATTACATTTGCACTACAGCAGAACGGTTTTTTGCAGTGGGCCGGGTTTTGGGGAACATGGTTGCAGCACTTGCTGAACAACCCTCGTCACGGTTATTAAAACATATCATCCGATGTTATCTTCGACTTTCAGATAATCCAAGGTTTTTACACTTCCCAAATAAGCAATGGCTTCAAGCAGCTACCTGGCTTTGTACTTTCTTCTTGCATTGAATTTTTTATGATTTGTCATTTGTTTTGACTTCCTATTTTCATTTTATTTTTTTTTCACTTTTGGAATTCAGGGCTTGTCATGCATTACGAAGTTGCCTGCCAGACATGCTGAGAGATGCTACCTTCAGTAGCTGCCTTCGTGTAAGTAAAGCTTAAGTAATTGTTCATAGTCTGTTGCCTCAGGACTCATTGGGAAGATGGTGATTTTTAGCTAGTCCATAATCAAGTGAATCTTGACTGAGACAAGTACTGTAAGGCCTATATATGGTTTGAAATTCCTAACTAGCAGTCAAGCAAACAGAAGAAACTTCTGTAGTGTTGCTTAATTAATGCCACCCTGATTGAGATTCTACTTCTGCATTGATTATGCAGTTTTTGTTTCTGCAGGCATTGGCAATAGTAACCCATCGATAGAAATTTCACCCCTGTAGTTTGCTATGTGAGTGATGGGCTGTTTGGATTGAATTGCATGAGTTTGATTGTTCTGTAGATAAAGTTGAACGTGGCATATATTCTATGTTTAATCATAACATGAGTTGTTTTAGTGGAAAATGTGGCAGATCGCTAGTTTAAGTCTTAAGCTAGTGTGGCTTGAGATGGGGATTATAATTATGACACAATGATTAACCAAGTACATTGGTCACTGACATTGCTAACTGCAACACGTGTTTATGTGAAAAATTTGATAGCTGCGTAGGATATCATATTTATTTGTTTTCCATGCCACAATATTTTATTGTGTCGGCAATATTAATATTTGGAGTTTCAAATGATGTATAGGTTCTTCATATTTTTCGTTGGAATAATTTTCAAATCAAGTATATTCTTTGCCCTCCCCCATCCCCCTTCTTTCTTCAGTGGACAACCAATTTCATGTTCTTTGTAAATTGTAATTTATCTAGGAAGATCCAACAACAAGGCGATGGCTGCAACAGTTGCTTCACAATGTCGGAGGGAATCGGGTTCCAGGACTTCAGGCTGGGGGAGGATTTGATCATATGCTGGTGAACTAAAACTGCAATTTTCTTTTGGTTCGGTCAGCTGTTGCATCACTTCAAGACCTACTATACTCCTTTTTGATGTGAGAGCATTTCTGGTAGCTGTAATTAACACCCAGAAGAGGATGCGTTGGAAAACAAAAAAGCTAGTCTAGTTGCTGACTTGTTGCTATGCCAATTTTAGTTGCGTATCATATAGCTGGTATTTTGTTCATGTATAATGAAAAGAAAACTCACAGCTCCAGCTGTTCATGTTTAGGGTCACTTGCCGGTTGGCATTTGGACTCGGAAGGTACAGCATAAATTAATTTTTACATATTTACTAGTCTTTACTCAACATCAATTCCGCTATTTGCTGCACATTTTTTTTTGGCTTTTGGTTTATTGGAACTTTGTTTTTTCCCATTCTCAATGAACACCAAGTTCATTCTTCGACCTGTCCAATTTAATTTTATCCCTTCCATTTTTTTTTATCGGTTCTGAGCAATCTGATCAAGTTGTCGTTGCCCCACCAGACAGCGTACAAAATCTGGTTCTTTCACAATAGGGGGTGTTTTATCATGTGGCATGGGTTAGAAAGAAGACGGAAGAATCCAGCACAAACAGAGATCACGACTCCTGCAACCGTCAGCATATTTGGCACCTATACTGATTATTGCTGTCGTACATGCAATCAATACTGAGAAACTACAATGCATATTTTGCATGATTGCCAGGTTGCTAACAAGGTTTGGAAGAAAAGATTTCGCTCCAGTGGGAACTTTCAATATCACATGAACAACATCAGGTAGTGATTCAGGTTTCCTTTTTTTTTTAGTTGTGATGGAGATAGAGCAGAAAAAGGGCTATGCTATGGGCTATATGGTATGCCAGGAGCACTCTTTACTTTCAAAACCAGAAGTCCTGCTAGAAGCATTATTAAGATAGCTAACGCCACCTTGTCAGCATACAAGCAGGCCTTGACTAGTTCATCTCACTCAACACAACACTGACATCTCTCACTGGTTTCCCCCCACGTGAGGATTGGTACAATATCACCATAGACGTAGCTTTCATGCCAATATTTATGGAGTTTGGAGCTGTCTCCCGTAATTTTTAGAGGGCCAGATTATGTTGAACAACCGTAAACATATTATAAACTCCAATAGAGTGAAATGGGTGAAGCTTTTGTAGGGCTCTATGGGTTAGTGCCTGGTCCCTGGGCTTGCACAAAATTGTTCTTGAAACAGACTGCCTCTCCCTGATCTAGGAACTTCCAGTGACCGAGTTCGGACAACTAACTACCTTGAACTGGTTCCAGATGACACCCTTAACTTCTCAGCCAAGTTTCAGAGCTTCTGTGCTGCCTCTATCTGCCGGTCTAACAGCAAAGTTGCTCGTTGTTTAGCTTGTCTAGCTAAAACTATTAGTGATGAACTTGATGAACCATGAATGCAGTGGCTTCAGCCCACCTTGATTTGATGTACCTTATGTTTCTCTTGTGAAATGAAAGCTCTTGCAAAGTTAACCCAAAAATAGAAAGGGTCCTATTACCAGGGGAGTGGAACAGAGTTAGATTCAATGGGTTATATTGGTGGTGTAACTGAGCAAGATTGCCTGCATCAAGTCACGTTATTATTTTTTTGCTTGCACTCATGAGTAACGCTTATTATAGCCCACTGATAATTTGGAATCTAAAAATCCCTAGGCAAACCCATTGCATAATTGAGACAATACCTTTTCATAACTTAATTATGCATTTTCTTTTTTAGTTTACATGCCATTATTCAATTAAGGCTTATGTGCCACCCATACAAAACCAAAAAAATTATTCCCTCGAGACCGTCATTATATATATATATATATATATATATATTATATATAAAGAATGCCGCTTTTCACACCCATAAAAAATTGTTCGTTGTTGTTCAATTTTTTTTAACTTTCTTTTTTCCCTAAATCAATGACTAATTTCTTGGAATTTCTTAAAGAAAAAGAAATTAAAAAACAGAGGATAAAAGTACAAAAATTGGCCCAAAAAAGTTTGTTCTTCTTTGTAAATTCACACTACCCCTTGTATATATCATCATTATTTGTTCCCCCTACTGCAAAGGGCTTTCTGATAAAATAATTTTCTAACCTCACTTTGTTTAAAAATTTACTTTGAGGACACTTGATAAAAAATAAAAAATAAAAAATTAAATGGAGTGAACTCAATTTACCTTGATGGAACCAAGTTCTCTCTTCCCTTCCCTTCTATCTCTCCTCCCTCCCTCCCTTTCCTCTTAATTTCCTTTTATTATTACAAGTTACAAGCCTATTATAACTCTTTATAGAGAAATAACAGAGAAATAGGGTTGCCACATTCTAGATTTTTTTTTCATATTTTTTCAGATATAAAATGCCAAGTTTTAACATGAAAAAATGATAATTCTCTCAATACAATACAAATAAAAAAAAAATATCTTTCTCTACTTACTATCTTTATAAAATCACTACTTAAAAATCCTAAATTAGTCTTGGCATCAAAGGGTTTTTTTGCATAGAACACTCTTATCTAAAGGAATATCTTTCATCAATAAAGCTCAAATTCGATAAAGTGTTTTTCAAATTTCATTAGATAACATCCATAAAAAATTCACAACATAAAGTCCAAAAATATAAATCTAGATAAAAAAAAAAAACCTGGATAAATTATAAAACCTTCCATGAGGAATTAAAAAAATTACATGGACAGTCTAAAGTGTAATAATTTGACACACACTCCGTCCTTAAAAAGTAAATATTACAAAATTCCACTTTTGCATTCAAATTTTTCGTAATATTGTCTAGTCATTCCCATGAACTTTTTGTGTATTTTGGGTAAAAAAAGGGTTTTTTTATAACATTTTGAAACTTCTAGATGGTTCTAGAATGGCTCAAGAGGATGATTGATTGTAATTTATTAGAAAGAAAAAACAATGTATAGTTTAAAATGATTAATTATTGAAAGATAAAATTAAAAAAAATCAATTTAAAAAAATAAAAAAGTAATTCAAGTTAACTAATTAAATTTGCGTTCTTGTTTATAATACCTAGATAATCTTATGAAAAGCAAATCAATTAAAAAAGAACATAAAAAACAAAGTTAATCCACCAAACTCATAATCTGGGTTATCAGACCAATATAATCTCATAAAAATAAAAAAAAATTTACCTAATTTAACCCGGGTTAACCTATCAAGTCTATGACTTTAGTCATAAGACTTACATAACCATATAGAGAGCAAATCAGAATAAATTATGAAACTCAATTCTCAATTTCTATTGTCGGACCTAATATTGAATAATGAAATTTATAAAATTTTTATTTAAAAAAATAATACAAAAAAATGAGTCAGAAGAACCTGGGTTAACCTATTAAGCATTATTGGGAAAAAAATCAATTAACAAAAATTAAGTCAATTGAGTTAATCTGCCAAACTTACAACTTGGATTATAAGGTGAGGACGACCCAATAAAAAGAAAATTCAATGTTGAAGAATCCATGACCCGAGTCATGAGACTGAGATAATCTCTTAGAAAAAAATATATAAAAAAACAAACTGATTTAATAATGGTTAAAATGTTAAAATCAACGACCTTGATCATGAGACCAAAATATCCTTATATAAAGTAAATCTAAACAGATTGTATAGTTTAATTTCCAACCAACCTAGTGTTAAAAAAAAATTAAAAAAAAATTCAATTAAAAATAAGACAAAAAACAACCCGAAGTTTACTCCGGTTAATTTTTAAGCACCATTCTCAAGTTATGGGGCTGAAATAATATAATAGAAAATAAACAAAATAAATCATGAAATTTAATTTTCAATCAATCTAATATTAAACGATGAAATGAAAAAAAAATTAATTAACTTTTTTTTTGAATTATCCAAATAAACTTGTCAAGGATTAACTTATCAAACCTATAGGATGAGATTATGTTAACTTAATAAAAACATAAATTTAATATTAAAAAATAAAAATAATAAAATATTATTTTAATAAATAGTATTTGCGGAAAGAAGATGTAGTAAAACCTCCCGCAATTTTAGTTTATAGTTGTTAATTAATAGTTAATGTAAAAGACAAACCTCCCGCACTATTTCTTATACAGAATTATATTTATTAGATTATTTGTTTGTTACTTAAATAAGCACATAGTAGTAGGATTAGGAAGGCACTAAGTTGTAATTTAAAAATGATCTGTTTTTTTTTTTTTTTTCCTCTAAAGTAGAGAAAAGAAAACGACTTTTTTTTTTTGTTTTTTTAAAAGAAGAAAGACACAGTAGAGGGAGACAAGAGATGGTTGGAAGATGAAGGGAGCGGGAGCGGGAGCATTGTAGAGAATTGGAGACCCAAACGGTTACCGACGATCGCGTAGATTACTTGGTGCTCAACAACTGAGCGAATCAAAGGGAGAGATGGAGGCATCGGTATTTGCAGTGGAAAAAATCCTAAACTACAAATTCAAAAACAAACGGCTTCTAGAGGAAGCATTAACGCACTCCTCCTACACAGACTCAGCTTCTTACCAGCGGATGGAGTTCTTAGGGGACGCGGCGCTGGGTCTTGCGCTGAGTAATTATGTGTATTTGGCTTACCCTCGGCTGGATCCTGGTCATTTGTCTCTTTTGCGTGCTGCTAATATTAGTACTGAGAAACTGGCGCGTGTGGCCATTAAGCATGGTCTTTACAGGTTTGTTAGACACAATGCCACTGCTCTTGATGATAAGGTAGGTAAAATTAAGCACCAATAATTATAATTAACCAGTAGGAGTAGGAGGAGGAGTAATCAATTTTTTATTGAAAAATGCAGGTTAAGGAATTTAGTGATGCTGTGAGTGGAGAAGATGATGATGCTTTAGTATATGGCGGGTCAATAAAGGCACCGAAGATTCTTGCTGATATTGTGGAGTCTGTTGCTGCTGCTGTTTATGTTGATGTCGATTTTGATCTTCAAACATTTTGGGTGGTCTCTTTCTTGCCTCTTTCCTTTCCTTTCCTTTCCTTTTCTTTTATCTAATCTATTGCTGCATTCATTAATCTTCTTCTTGTTAACAAAAAAAAAAAAAGATATTTAGGGGTATTTTGGAGCCAATAGTTACCCTCGAAGACTTGCAGCAGCAACCACAACCGGTGACTATGTTGTTTGAGCGGTGTCAAAAGCAAGGAAAGAATGTTGATATTAAACATTGGAAAAATGAGGCCAAAAGTATTGCCAGTGTCTATGTAGATGGACAATTTATCGCTTCCAGTTCGTCTGAGCAAAAAGAAATTGCAAAGCTTAATGCCGCCAAGGGGGCCTTGCTCAAACTATCAAATTCATTCCCTACTAATCTAAATAATGTTTCTCTTCTTGATATCTTTGATGGGTCTTCTTTCGAGATTGAAGGCGCCAAACAGAAGTTACATGAACTTTGCGGCAAGAAAAAATGGCCCAAACCAAATTACAAGTATGTTTTTCACCTTACGTGTTCGGTTTCAAAATGTACTTCTTTAGTCAACCCTCCTAGTGAATTCCGTGGAGAATATGTACTTAACATGAGTACATGCTCAAGTCACTGTGTATGTTCTTCAGTTCTATTTTATCATATGTGTTCCCATCGTTAATTTCTTACCTTTCATAGGGTGCATTTTACCTATCGTTTTGCTGGGACTGACCATTAGTTTGCTATTAATTGCTACTTGATGTTCTCTTTCCCACCTTTAAGCTAGTCCTACCAGTCTATCAAGGAACTTCAATTTTGTTTTAGAAGGTATGCAGTAGAGTAAAATGGCAAGGGAAAAACATGGTTAACCTATTAGAATTTTGTTGTTTAACTAAATTCAAGAGGCAGTATGAGGCTTGATAAGACAGAGTCAAGTGAGGAAGTTTTATAAGCTGTTTAATTAAATACTGAGTGCTTTATTGTATTCCGGGACATGATTTGCGCACTCTTCACCTTAGTAATTTCTACAGAAATTAGGCAAGTACCTTGTGCTTTTTGTTAGATGAGATACTGGTATACGGTCATGGAAAAAAGAAGTAGGTCTTAGCTTTGAGGTGGACGGAGAAAACAACAGCATAACTTTGGAAATGATTGATGCATCATGTTGGAGTAAAATAAAGCCTCATTATGCTGAGTTAAAAGGAATATTAAAGTGCAAACAAGTACCTGGTGCTTTTATGGATTTTTTTCTCCCATTCCAGTGACATGGTTTCCCTTGTTGATAACTTGCCCTAATTCCAAATGATTTCTGTTGATATGACATAACAGTTGTATTTAATGATCATGGAAATGATAAAACTTGTTTTTTAATTTGATTAGATCAGCTATCAGTCATTTTATCAGATCATTAAGCGACCTTGTGTGCAGGGTTGTGGCACTGTTTAAGATGTCCTATGATTTGTTATGAACTTGTTAATGGGGAGCATGTTGAATTGTTTGCTGGATGTTTTGCACAGCTGTGATCTTTTATGTTGATCTAGATTAACAAGGACTGTCTTTGATGATGGTTTTAAATTAACATACTGTGTAAACTGACAACTGAACCCAGCATTAATCCTGAACTAATACGGCTTAGCTGCACTTGAGGGAATGTTTTTGGTGAGATACTCAGAAATTTATCCCTTTGTACCACATATCAACCTATGAAAATTCTGTTTAGGTGTTCCATTTTTCTTTGAAACTTATTTCTTGGAAAATTTACTTGTTATATCCTAGGAAAACATGAGGGTGGATAAAAGTATAACAAACAATAAGAAGCACCCTTTAAAAAAGATTTCTAACCTCAAAGGATAGAGAGACCAGAGAGTGAGATAATTTGTAGGGATGATTGCTGTGTTTAACTTGTTACGTTTTGTTAGGGAATGAGAATTTGCTTCTTGGTAGATCAACCTACACTTTCCATCTACCATGCATGTATAATTTTCAATGCTTTGCTTGTTGTCTAACGAACTATTTACTCTTGCCAATCTAACAGCTTCTAATAATGCTTATTTTTATTTCTCGAACATGTAGCATTGAGAATGATATGGGTCCTCCACATGAGAAGAAGTTTGTATGCTCAGTTCAAATTGCAACAGTAGATGGTATTCTATATGCGACGGGAGATGAAAGAACGAGAGTAAAGGATGCAGAAAATTCCGCTGCTTCATCAATGATCCGTGCTTTACAGGACACTGATTATCTGTGATTCTGTTCATTTGTTTCACTCAAATCTGCTATATGGGATGTTATGCCTGGTAGGCTCCTATTCCCCAGCTTAATATCAAATGCTTGGACCATGTAAACTTTTCTTGTCTCAAGGCTGTATCGTTCTAAACTATCATCCGATAGTGTTGCAAGAATTACCTGGATCTTTGCATATAGCTTTTTCGTACAAACCTCCCTGCAGGATTAGTGTGTGATGTTAGGTGCACCATTCTAGGTGGTTTTCATTTAGCATGGACCAGGGTGTGGGGTTCCATTGTAAAATTATCTTTGTTAAGCAAGTTTAAAGTATTTTCTACCCCATACCTACTGAGGAGGGAAAAAAAAAAAAAACACTAGTTAGATATGTGACATTTGAATCTCAGCATCCTTGCTCTCACAGCATTAGCCACAAGGTTGGTAAAAAAGTGCAATTCTCACTTTTTATTCTGACCTAGATGGATGTAAGTAGTACCAAACCTTGGTTGCCTAAAAATCCAATCATATGATAGTACCCATATCCATGAAGCCCCTTGTTGCAGTTACATCTCTCGAAGTACAATGAACTCGGTGCTTTTTGTTGTGGTCCAATGCTGGATAACAGTGCAACAAAGTACTGAAGTCCAAATTCTACAGTTGAGGTTGAGATCTTTAAACTTGACTTGTGTTGATTCAAAACAATATCCGCTTTCTTTGCAAAGACAATATAATTCATAGTTATTAAACCCGGATCGGACCAGTAGATTCATCTGGTGGCTAGACCGGTTCAGGTAGGACAAAAGACCAGTCAGTAAAACAACCCGGCAAAATTCGATCGATTTATGACTTGGGCGACCTGGGCAAACCCTTCAGGTCGGGTTTGATAACTATTATATAATCAACTATTTTGGCCCGTTGGCCCGTGAGAGCTTTCTAAAGCATTATGTGTGATTGCTATTTTTATTCCCGTTGTGTATAGTTTCAGTGCCTGTTTTGGCCAACTGGTATTTTCCCCCCTTTTTAAAGAAGTCTCCAGTTTCAAATGGATGATGCCCTTTTTTCGAAAGAAAATACTTCCATGGAATTTACATGCCCTTGTTCAGTATGCATTTTACTGCTGCTTGATACAATTTACTTTCCAAGTTCTTTTCTGTCTCAATTGTTAATCCAGAGAGGATAGGCATTCAAGCTACTTTCAATTTAAAGGAATCAAGTGTCGAATAAGTTCCATTGTTTCAACAAGGGTCTCCCTTAACATCCTCGCATAAATCTTCAGAATCTGACAATCAATGTACACAGCCTGGCAGCATAGCAGTATACTGATTTAAGAGATAAACTCTTCACTGGTTCAATTTTGTATTGTTAATTATGTTTTACGCCAATCTTTCTTGCTGGATCACTGAATTTGTTTGCCGATGCCCATTCTAGCCCAGTATCTCATTCGTAAGGCCAGGCGCATGATGAGCTCCAACGACAACAGTACTGCCAGAGTTGAGCAACCCTGCAAATCAGAGTCGTCTTGATGAAAAACTAGAATTTCCAGTTATTGTGTGACAGTGACTACATTTCAATTTCAAGACCACCTTGATTTGCAAAGGATCAACAAAGGTTTTTCTGTAGCTGAAACTGTTTTAGTCTTGATTTATATGATCATCTAAGAAAATGCTTATGGAATATGAGTTGTGTTGAACTTGTTAATTGCTAGATTAACATTATTGTACCTTTAGGATATAGGACGTCAAGTCAACTAGACAAATTTGATCGATCATGTTGTATTTGCTAATCCACCAAATCTTTTAGTTTGTGATGACAAATTGCAGGTGGTTGAGTCCTGTTGTATTTTTTTAGCCCACCGAGCCTTGGAGTCATAGTTGAGAAACTGCAGATGAGATTGAAAATGCTGGCACGTGAGGAACGAAGAGATTATAACCTTACTAGTTTCATGGAATAGGTTTATTGTGAAGCCGGCCAAAGAGAATCACTGCAGGGTCGTCTACACTGGAATAACTCTATCCATTTGTTTGGATGAAACTTGAGTTCTTTGAAAATAAACAAGGGTTAACTATAAAAAATACCCTGCCTGCTGTTATTGATATTGCTCTTCAGCAATTGCATCCATAAATTTCAACTTTAATATTATGTAATGGGTTCACTCCTTCCAAATCAATTACTGATGTGAATTCTGTTCTAGTTGATGTTTTGTTTTTTTTATTCAAACAATAAATTTCAGTTATGGAGCTTTTCAACATTTTATTTCAGTATTCAGTAGTGTGTGTAATTTAAAATATATGATTCCAATTCAAATGTAAAGATAAATTAATCTTAAATTATATAATACAAACACTATCAAATATCTAAACATAATTTTAAAATTTAAAATATTCAAAAATAGTTAAGAGTTATGACTAAAAAGAATTTTAACTTGAAGTAACCTAACACAATCAAAATGCTAAAATATTGAGAAAGCAAAAGGTTTTAATACAAAAAAAGCATAAATCAAACATTATCTCTATTATTAACATAGAAATAAAAATTTTGATCTAGTGATGGCATATAAAGAAACTCATCAATTGAATTTTTCAATAGATGATTGTTTCCACTAAGTTTATCCTTGTCATCAAAATGAATCTCTTTATCATTTAAAGTCAAAGTAGATAAATGTATCTCAATAATCTTCCAACTTAATTTATAGCTATAAAAAAAGTTTGATTCTTCGTAAATCTACTCATTCAATAAGTTAACGTTATGGAGGTTAAAGGAATCCACAATATTCTTTATAATGCTCAAATTCTCACAAACATGAAAAAAAATAATATGAATATAAACCATATATATATTAGTTATAAATTTATTTTTTAAAAAATAATAACAATGCTAATAAAAATAATATTTTTGCAAAGTAGATATGAAAGACAATGTTGGGTCGGTAATCCTGCACATCATAATATATTCCTGCACAAGAACCTGCATGAAGACCAAAAAAATTCCTTTGTTATGGATGGACGAGATGAGAAAGGAGATTAGGTAGTAGGTACAAAATGCATGCCATCCATGCATGGTTTGTGATAAAGCATGCTTAAAAGAAATTTGCATATCTTCCATCTTTTAGTATATAAACCATGTCACACAAAAGTTATCTCTATGATTTTTTTTTTTGGGTTGATTTCTCTATAATTGTTTAGGAAAAGAAAGCAACATAATGGCACTGAATGGTGAAAGAGGTGTCCAACAAGCAGGTGACATTGAAAGATCTTGTCTGGTTTGAATTGGACATGATGTTATCACTATTATTATGAAACTTACGATGTAAAGAGAAACTCTTGGCATTCTTGTCAAGAATCTGTTCCCATCATATGATCCAGTTATGATAACTAGAATGTTAAAACTTGATGAATCCCTGACAAATCTTACAGTGACAAGCCTCGTTTGATATAGAAATTCTTGATAGAAATAGAAACAAATGTCTGGATTTAATGTTGATGTCAATCCAAAGTTAAAACATGAACAAACTTATCTCGTTTAAAAAAGAACAATTGTCAAATATCCTATCCAGAATGAAACTGATAAAATAAATCCGGGATATCTCAATTAAAATTTAAATAAAAAATCCAAAATAATACGAGATCTTGAGTAAGATGAAACTTGTTTTATTTTGTCCTAGTTTTTTTTTTTAAATAGTACGATGTATACCGATCATTCTGACTAAAAAAAAAAGATTTGACAACCTTAAGTTAAACATAATTAAATGCACATATTTTAACTCCAAAATCTAAAGATTTATTAAATTAAGAAATTCACAGAAAGTGAATTAAAGAAATTAATATTAAAAGAATTGAAACCCAAATATATATATATATATATATATATATATATATATATATATATAATTTTGAGTTTAAATGGGACTTGATTTTTCCAAATTGTTAGTTGGAATTGAGAATTTATTTTCTTCATTAAGTGTTTTTTTCAAGTTTTAAATAAAAAACTTTATTAGTTTAAATTTTCTTTGAGTTTCCAAGTGTGATTGACAAATTCTAATAGATAATGATGCTCATTAATTTAATTTAAAGAATGTTGATGTAAGTTACCATATGTATGAATACTATTTTTCATATCCTGATTGGAAAAAACATGAAAGATCAAGAAGATGATATAGTTAATACAGCTATTACTGCAAAGGTTTGATGATGCAGTAATGAGACATGTTTATAGACAAGAAAATCATGTTGCGAATGAATTAGCTTAATTGGCCTCAAAGTATAAATACCTAACGACTTCGTCCAAGGAGGTAGCTTGTAAGTTGGAGAATTCAACTCATGAAACAAATTATATTCCAATGACTAATTTGCTAGGATCTTTGGGTGAAGATAATTGAAGACAACCAATTAGAAAACCCACATAAATGTTTTAAAGACAAAACACTAAATTGAAAAGCCTTAAACTATATATTGTTGAATTGAAAATTATGCTAAAAAGATAAATGATACGTGTAACAAAAGAGGCCATAAAAACAATCATACAAGTCTATGCTAGGATATTTATGATGCTCCCACCTTGTAAGAACCAAAATGTTGGGATTAATAAGGAGAAAGGAATTTCAATGGCAAAGAAAAAAAGAGGCAATAATAAGAAGCTTTAGACAAAGGTTGCAAACCATGCCAAAAACACTAATATTTGCCTAGAGTATCATATGGAGAGTTACACTTAGTAATAAATCCTTGATCTTTGAAGGTTTAAAAAGGAATATAATTGAAGAAATAATTCTTCATTCAAGCAAGCAACATGTTTGTTAATGTCAAATTATTTAACCAAATGAGTAAAAGTAAAAAGGCCACTAAAAGTAGTTATACATTTTCAAGCTATTGAGTTCATAGACATGATATAATAATAGGTTAAAAACCCCAAAAACCATAACTACATACCAAGCTACCATTTTCAATCCGAGAAAAATGCAAAAATTTATAGAAAAAATTGTTTTACACTTGTAAACTCCATAACTTACTATGCCCAAGCAAATAGATAAACAAAATCCACAAACAAGAATCATAAGTTAAATCTATAGAAAAAGGATCAACTTATTATTCATTGATGCTTTATGGGAAATTCACCTAAGAGAGCAACTTGAACCACCCTTTATGCATTAATTTATGGTCATGATGTAGTGCTATCTTGTAAGATTAATGTAAGGTCTTTAAGGATGGATTATTATAACCAATTTATTGGAGTGGAATCTTGGGAGGCCATGATGAATGAACTAGAAATATAGATCATTGTAGAGTTGAATCCCTTACTCAAATATCGATGTAAAAACAATAATAGTATCACTAGCATATAACAAAAGAGTCCAGACAAAACATTTCTAGCTTAAAAACTTGATTAGGGAGGTTATCTTTCCCTAAGCAGTGAGAGACAAATGACTTGAAAATTGGTCACCAATATGGAAGAGACCATCCCAAGTTCATAGAGTTTACTTTGGTAATGCTTTTTTGATTCAAAGTATAATTGTGAAAGCCGATGTTAAAGAAAATTAATGAGAAATTATTGAAACAAGTATGTACCATCTATTTGAAAAACAAACAAAATGAATAAAAATCTTTTAAAATTATGGGTTAGATTTGAGCTCCAATCCCACATCATTGATTAAAGGAGTGGTGAACAAAGAAAAGTAATTGTGAGAAAAACCATTACCTAAGCAAATACCATGTAAATAGGTAGTAATGATGCAAATCCATTCATTACATAAAGGGAATATATATAAAAGATAGAATAAATTATTTAGACAATTTATATAAAAAAATCTATCAAAGGACTTGAATAGGACATCAACCCTCTTTATAAGTGAAGGAAAAGAATCTCCCATTTGATTCTAGAGAGTTGCAAAGTCTTGTTAAAGTTGTAAATATTAGTGTATATACCCTCCTATAATTAATTAATTGGTTACACGTGTTCATATACAAACATATTTGTTATTAATATTTTTTTATTTTTAATATTTATTTATGTTTAATTAATAAATCTAGAGTAAATATAAATTTTTTGGGACAAAAAGACTTGACACATTTTTTTTTATCCATTAGTTATAATTCTGAGACTCGTTTTACATCAAAGTTTATTAATAATTATTTTTTTTTATCAATGCTCTAGTAAGACATGACATTAATTAGTGCTGTTAAGAGCGAATATATATATATATATATATATTTATTCTCTTTCATTTGTAAAAGAAAGCAATTATTGATATAATAGATACCTAAAACTAATATACAGGTGCGTGTTAGATGATAAGTACATTGAACTAACTATCATGAGGATTTCATATAGAGAGATCATATGTGTCTATGGAAAAACTCATGTAATAGTTGTATGATACGGGCCTAGAGGGTAAGAACCCTTGAACACACAAACAAGATAGAAACAACCTAAGAAAGCTAAAATAAAATTGATATAAAACTTAACCCCATGATCATCTGAACCAATAAACTAAAGTTATTGGATGAAAAATCCCAACATGTAGATGATAAAGAATCAACTAGAAGTATAAAAAAGAATGTCATTAATACAAAATTCTTTGATAAGTTTTGAAGAGTTCAATGAAGAAGTAAGAGTATGGGCAACTTTGCACACTCACAATATTATTTTTGAAATAAAAGAAGTCTCTTTCTCCACAAAAAAACATATAAATACAAGTTAAATAACGATATTTATACTAGGTAAAATATCATAAATAGGACTGGAAAAATAAAAAAAGTTAAAAAAAATAAAAAAAATCTTAAATCAACTAGAAAAATATAGCAAATCCCAAACAATACTTTTTTGAACTTATCTTAAGGTCTTTCTTGGTGTCTAATTGCTATAAAATTTTAACTTTAAATCAAATAAGGTCTTCAGAATCTTGTATCATAATTTTAACCTAATCCAACTATTGAATAAAAAGTTATGCATATTAACATAAAAATCTTTAATCTTCTTAACTCTTGGCCTTATTATAGGCATGTGTAATAGATCTTGTGGTGTTGCTTGATTATTTTTATAATTGTATATGTGATTCTTAAACTTGAGATCACTAAATTATTATATATAGAAAAAATCATACTTTGATCTGACTACACATTGCCTTAATCAAGGGTAACAAACAAGTAAATATTAGGTGATCAAAAGAGGATTCATCATCCAAAATGAATTAAAAAATTATTCCATATGTTCTTAATATTATTGATTATAAAATCCTTGTATAAGATGAATTCAAATCATTTAAAAAGGATTTCAAATCATTTAAAAAATCAATGGCTATGATGTTAAGATTAAACATGATTTGATGGAGTAAACATGCTTTATACTATAATGTCTAAATTATAATATTTTTAATGAAAGGGTAAAATTACATTAAGAAACTTATACTGGAAGAGTAATAATTACATTGAGAAACTAATACTAAAAGGATAAGTTATATCACATACGACTCTTGTAATATTTGGGGGATCATGAAATATTTTCAGATATTTTATTTGATCTTCAAATATAAATCAATCAATTTGCTGAATTGATAATTGATTAGTACTTAAAAGTGCATTTTTATCAAGGTTTTATATCATCATTTTGCACTTGAAGTGTTAATAACTCCTTAACTAGAGCATGTTTTATAATAATAGATCTGATAATATAAGATAGCTTTAATTTATGGTAAATGTTCATTTTAAATGCAGGCATATCTTACAATTCAAAGGATTGATTGATGTGATTAACTATTGAAAGTGAAAGGACAAAGAAACGGCTAAGATTAGAAAGGAGATACCGATTCAATTCAAATTGGAACACCTGCTCGGTTATTGGGTCATATCTGGAGCTGTAGATCTTGGATTTCAGCTTAATTTATATGGATGGAAAGCTAAGAAATAGGCCTACAATGTTCATGAATAGTGTAAGACCCAAATCTGCCGTTTTCAAATTCAAAGTTTGGCCACAAAAGAGAAGTCAGAATCTGTCCTGTAATCCAGCCCAAACACTGCTTAGAATTTTACCCATATCTGGAGTTATAGAAGGCCCAATGACGTGAAATTTGGTGGGTGGAAGGAAAAAACAATTTCCAACAACTTTCATGAAGAATATTTTCTCAAATTCGGATGGTAACAATGACAATTCGTCCAGACAAGAGTTTATCCACCACGTCCACCAACAGCACTACTCAGTATTTTAGCCATATCTCGAGCTCTAGTGATCCAAATGCTCTGAAATTGTATGGGTGACAAGATAAGATGATTTCCAACAACTTTCATGCGGAACACTTTGCCAAATTCTGAATGGAGCAATGTCATTTCATCCAGCCAAAGTGCTTGAGTGCTGCTGTCCACCAAGTCCACTAAATCAATAGTTGGCCACTACATCAATAATCAATTACCAAATGAATAGTTCTGAATTTTAGCCTATAAAAGGAGGCATTTGCCATTCATTTAAAAAGCTTGGTTCTAAGATCAAGATCATGTTCTTGCTCTCTCTTTATTGTTGCAATGCTTAAGTTTTATTTTCATTAATCTCTTGTTCATGCTTTTCATTTCCTTTACTATACTTAGTTAACTTATATCATGTTTATGTTCTTATCTTGTTTATTTATGTTCTTCTTCTTTATTATCTCTAGCTAAGTTAATTATGTCAAGGTGACAAGGTTTCACTAATGGTGTTAGAATAAGTATAATATGAACTCAACATGGACTTCAATGCTTAAATCCTAAACAAGTTTGCTATTAACATGTCTTATCATTTTTATCTTATTAATCCTTAATACCTTGCTTGTTAAATGGTTAATCTAGATTTGTGTTGTATAACACTTGGTACATCAAATACTTGATCCTTCATAGTCTTCGGCCGACATCGTTATTATGAGAGGAACTTGATTTGTTGTCAACATAAGTTAGCATCATGAATACCTGATAAAATTTGTAAGTATGGTATTATGTAAATAAGATGATTAATATGATCATGTTGATAATTTATAAAGAGTTTATATTTTACTTATCTCTAATACTATTAGTGAACCCTCTAACTTTGACATTTATTTTTATCATTGTTTAATCTTTACATTAATCTTCCATCTCAAAGTTCTCATTAATTTCTTCCTCTTCTTCTTCATTATTATTAGTACTACTACTACTACTACTCCTACTAATATTGCTATTATTATTATTATTATTATTATTATTATTATATTTTATGCACTTTAAGTATGCTCTGTGTTTGATCAAGGATCCTGACCTTGTTGGTCTTGCCTTGTTCATTCGCATCAGAAATCTGTTTATATTATATAATATATCTCTTTGATCTTTTCATAAACTCAGTATATAGGCTGGAAACCTGTGACCCGATCTTTGAGATCATTCTCAGGTATAACAACACCACGTACTGAGTATTATTATTATTACTATTACTATTATTGTTGTTATTATTGTTGTTGTTGTTGTTGTTTTATTAATTATAATTTATACAATTAACCTCTCTGTGGTTCGACCCCGGTCTTGCCGGGTTATTTATCTTTGTGACACTCCTGCACTTGGGATAAGACATCAACTCTTTGATCGTGTCAAGTTTTTGGCGCCGTTGCCGGGGAGGTAAATTCTTGTATAAATTATTCTATTTATTTTATTTTTTATTTTTCACTTTTCTTGTATCTAACTTTTGTTTCTTTTATTTTGTTTCTTTTTCTCTTGTTTTCTTCTTCCTTCTATTCTTTTTCTACACGTGCATCAGAGTTTGGTCACGTACATTAAGTGGTAGACTTTGTAGGGTATCCTCATTATTTTCAGAAAATATAGCTGAAGAAGATAACCAATCACTTCATAATGAGAATAATGAGAATAATCGAGTTAGAACACTAAGAGACCACATGAATTCAACAAGAACAAGTGCACCCTCATGTATAGTTTTTCCTCCTGATGCATCTCACTTTAATTTTAAGCAAGACATTATTCAACTTTTACCTTCTTTTCATGGCTTAGATCTAGAAAATCCATACTTGCATTTGCGAGAATTTGAAGAAGTCTGTAATACCTATAATGACTTAAATTGTAGCATGAACACCATCGGTTAAAGCTTTTTCCTTTTTCATTAAAAGATAAAGCTAAAACATGGCTACAGAATCTTAGGTCAGGATCCATTCGTGCTTGGGATGAAATGCAACAATAATTTTTAAAGAAGTTTTTTCCATCTCACAGAACAAACTCTTTCAAAAGACAAATTACCACTTTCACTCAAAAACCAGGAGAAATATTTTATCAATGTTGGGATAGGTATCAAGATTTGCTTAATACTTGCCCTCATCATGGTTTTGAAACATGGAGATTGGTTTCACATTTTTATGAAGGTTAACACCTAAAGATAGGCAAATGGTGGAATTGATGTGCAACAGAACTTTTGAAAATAAAGACCCTGATGAAGCAATGGAGTACCTAGACTTGCTAGCCGAAAATGCTCAAAATTGGGACACTACAGGCACTTATGAGGCACTAGGTAAAACTCAACCTCATACATCTAGTGGAGGTATGTACAACCTTAAGGAAGATCATGACCTCCAAGCTAAATTTGCATCTTTAGCTAGAAAAGTCGAGGCACTTGAATTTAAAAAGAATGATCAATTAAAATCTGTTCAAGACATTGTGTGTCAAATCTGTGAAACGAATGAACATGCAACCAATGATCGCTCAACTTTGCCTTCTTTCAAGGAATGCCTCCATGAACAAGCCCATGTTTTAAACAGTTTTCAAAGGCCCAGTCATAACCCATATTCACAAACATACAACCCTGGTTGGAGAAATCACCCAAATTTCAGTTGGAAGAGTGGTAACAATAATGCACAAACTTCACAGCCACCGTTTCAAGCACCCCATAATTTCCAAAATTCTCATGGATATGCACCTTCTTATGCTCCACCTCCTAGAAGAAATCTTGAGGAAACATTGCATGCATTCATTGAAAAGTAGGAGACAATCAACACTCAAAATGCTCAAACCATGGCAGATCTAAAAGATGCTCTTGCAAAATTCACATCTTTTCTGAGTTTTCAAGAAAAAGGTAAGTTTCCATCTCAACCACAGCAAAATCCCAAGGGGCAATACAATGCAAACGCAAGTAGTTCTGGAAGCCAACACATGGATCAAGTCAAATTAGTCATCACTCTTCGTAGTGGTAAGGTTATTGAAAAACCCACTCTTGAACCTTGTGAGAAAGACGACTTAATCTCGGAGGGTAAGGGAAAGGGTTGAATCCCGAACATTGCAAAGAGAAGACCGATTTCCCACCAAAGACTTCCATTTCCTCATGCCATGACCAAACAAAGGAAAGTCAATCACAACTCAAAATCTTTGAAACTTTCAAACGGTAAGGATCAATATTCCTTTGTTAGATGCTATTAAACAGTATGCGTTCTTATGCTAAATTTTTAAAAGATCCGTACCTTTGTGAAGAGAAAACTGAATATGAAAAAGAAAGCCTTTTTAGCCGAACAAGTAAGTGCCATTCTTCAGAACAATAATGCTTTGAAGTATAAAGACCCTGGTTGTCCTACAATTTCTTGCTTGATTGGAGAACATAAAATTGAAAGAGCTTTACTTGATCTTGGAGCTAGTGTGAAATTACTTTCATATTCAGTCTTTCAGAGTCTCAATCTAGGTGAGTTAAAACCAACTTCTGTAACTCTTTTACTTGCCAATAGATATGTAAAAGTGCCTAGAGGAATAGTTGAAGATGTGTTAGTTCAAGTTGATAAATTCATTTATCCTGTGGATTTTATTGTCTTGGATACATAACCTGTTGAAGCATGTAATTCAATTCCTGTTATTTTAGGACGTCCGTTTCTTGCAACTTCTAATGCGCTGATTAATTGTAGGAATGGACTGATGAAGTTATCATTTGGAAACATGACATTGGAGATGAATATTTTCAACATTTGCAAGCAACCTGGAGATAATAATGATTTACAGGAAGTGGACTTTATTGAAAAATTAGTTCATGATCAATTTGAAACTATTTCCAATGAAATTGAGTTTAATGAATCTGAGAATTTGCAAATGATTTATTTTCAGGAAGAATCAAAGGCAAGTAATTGGAGACCACAAATGGAGGAATTGCCATCACAATCAATTGAGTCCATACCTTCCAGTGTTCAACCACCAAAACCTGATCTGAAGCCGTTACCATTCAATCTCAAATACTCATTTTTGGGAGAAAATGACACTTTTCTGGTAATAATTTCTTCCAAACTTAATGCACATCAAGAAGGTAAGTTATTACAAACTCTGAAAATGCACAAAAATGCATTAGGATGGACCATAGTTGACATAAAAGGAATTAGTCCTTTGATTTGCACACACAGGATTTATTTAGAGGAAAATGCTAAACCCTCTAGAGAAATGCAACGAAGGCTTAATCCTAATATGAAAGAAGTAGTGAGAAATGAAGTCATTAAGCTTCTTGATAATGGAATCATTTATCCTATTTCTGACAGCAAATGGGTAAGTTCTACCCAAGTTGTACCCAAGAAGTCTGGAGTCACTGTGATAACAAATGAGAAAAATGAGTTAATTCCAACTAGAACCATTACTGGTTGGCGGATGTGCATTGACTATAGAAAACTTAATTCAATGACTAGAAAAGATCATTTCCCTTTACCTTTCATGGATCAAATCCTAGAAAGAGTTGCAGGTCATGAATTTTATTGTTTCCTAGATGGCTATTCAGGTTATAATCAAATTGAAATTGCGTTGGAAGATCAAGAGAAGACTACTTTCACATATCCATTTGGTACTTTTGCATATCGAAGGATGCCTTTTGGTTTATGTAATGCACCAGCCACGTTTCAAAGATGCATGCTTAGCATATTCAGTGATATGGTTGAACGTTTTCTTGAAATTTTTATGGATGATTTTTTCTGTTTTTGGCGATTCATTTGATGATTGTCTGACTAACTTAGAAAAGGTTTTGAGCAAGTGTGAAGAGAAGAATCTTGTGCTCAATTGGGAAAAATGTCATTTTATGGTAACAAACAGCATTGTACTTGGTCACATTGTTTCATCAAAAGGAATTGAGGTTGACAAATCTAAAATTGAGTTAATTCCAACTTACCAACACCAAAATCATTAAAGATGTTAGATCATTCTTAGGACATGCTGGTTTTTATAGAAGGTTCATCAAAGATTTTAGTGTCATATCTAAGCCGTTGTGTAACCTTCTAACAAAGGAAAATGTTTTTGAATGGACTGAACAATGTGAAAAAGCCTTTGTTAAACTTAAAAACTTGCTTACTTCTGCTCCTGTCATTCAACCTCCTGATTGGTCATTACCTTTTGAAATAATGTGTGATGCTAGTGATTATGCCATAGGTGCTGTCTTAGGACAAAGAAAAGATAAGAAACCCTATGTGATTTACTATGCAAGTAAAACTTTAAATAGTGCTCAAATGAATTACACTGCCACTGAAAAGGAATTCCCGGCGAGTATTTGCATGTGACAAGTTCAGATCTTATCTTGTTGGCTCACCTGTTGTTGTTTTTAGTGATCATGCAGCTTTGAAATATCTTCTTTCCATAAAGGATTCTAAGGCTAGATTAGTACGATGGATTTTGTTACTTCAAGAATTTGATATCACAATCAAAGACAAGAAAGGCATCGAAAATGTTGTCGCGGATCATTTGTCAAGATTAATAACAAATTCGAGATCCGACATCACACCAATCGATGACTACTTTCCTGACGAATCTTTATTTTCTGTCTCTACAATGCCTTGGTTTGCTAATATTGTTAATTTTCTTGTTTCAGGATATTTGCCAGCTCATTGGAGCACCCAAGATAAAAGAAAGTTCTTGAACGAAGTGAAGAACTTTTATTGGGATGACCCTTATTTATTCAAATATTGTCCTGATCAAATATTTCAAAGATGCATTCCTGACAATGAGGTAAGTAGTGTCATTAAGTTTTGTCATTCTGAGGCATGTGGTGGTCATTTCTCATCGAAGAAGACAACTGCAAAAATCTTACAAAGTGGATTTTACTAGCCCACCATGTTCAAGGACACGCATGCATTCTGCAAGATTTGTGAAAATTGTCAAAAGTTGGGGTCTATTTCAAAACGTCACATGATGCCTTTAAATCCTATCCTTGTCGTTGAAATATTTGACTGTTGGGGTATAGATTTCATGGGTCTATTTCCTCCTTCATTTGGTTTTATGTACATATTGGTCGCAGTAGATTATGTTTCAAAATGGATAGAGGCAATTCCAAGTCGAAACAATGATCACAAAACAGTGATCAAGTTTTTGAAAGAAAATATCTTGAGTCGATTTGGAATTCCTCGAGCCATGATAAGTGATGGTGGAACACATTTCTGCAACAAGTCATTTGAGTCTTTAATGAAGAAATATGGAATCACACACAAAGTTGCCACCCCTTATCACCCTCAAACAAGTGGACAAGTAGAACTTGCTAATAGGGAGATCAAACAGATCTTGGAGAAAATAGTGAACCCTAATAGGAAAGAGTGGTCTTTAAGACTTAATGATGCACTTTGGGCTTATCGAACTGCTTATAAAACATCATGAGGTATGTCACCTTATAGACTAGTCTATGGAAAACCTTGTCACTTGCCTGTGGAACTTGAACATAAAGCTTATTGGGCTATTAAAGCTTTCAATTCAAATCTTGATGATGCTAGTTAGCTGCGAAAATTACAAATAAATGAGCTTGAGGAAATAAGAAATGATGCATATGAAAATTCAAGAATTCATAAAGCAAGAATCAAAGAGTTTCATGACAAGAAAATACTTAGAAAAACATTCAATGTTGGTCAAAAAGTCTTGCTTTATAATTCTCGACTCCATTTATTTCCTGGAAAACTAAGATCAAGATGGAGTGGTCCTTTTATTGTGAAACATGTGTATCCATATGGGGCCTGTGATATCGAGAATCCAAAGAATGGTAATGTTTTCAAGGTAAATGGACATCGTTTGAAAGTTTACTTTGACAATTTTTCAGTTGAAAATGACTCTATTGAATTGAGTAATCCTGTATATAAAGATTGATTCTTTTTCTCATTTTGTTTTTGTGTTTCTTTTTGTGTGCCTTTTGTTTTGCTAGTTTCTCTCACCCCGGTCAAATGGCAGATAACGGTACTCCGTGACTCTTAAAGTCGGTTCTTTCAGTTTCCCAAGATAACTGATATCTGTGTATATATTTGTGCACTTCTTTGTTGTTTCTCCTTTCTTTGCATCTCTTTTCCACTTCTCATCTAAAAAAAAATGGACACCACTCTTGAAAAATTGAAAAAGTATTTTCCTGCTCTACCTCAGAATGCGATTACAAAAATTTACCGTGCTAGATGTGCAAGATTGCGATTGTTAATGAACCATGGAATTCCTGAAGATATTCGCTGGCTAATTGAAGCAAAGGTCTGATTATCAGGTGAGTCCTCCAATTCTTTCATTTTATACATGCTTGGAACAGGTAAAAGCCCTTTTGCAAAGAAACGTTGTGCAAAACGACTGCAAGTTTGTCACAGATGTGCCAGATGGACTTGTAATGCAAAATGTCGTTCCTTAGGAATGGTATCTGTAAATCGTGAAGATAAAATACAGTTCATTAAGGATGGCCTGAGTAAGGAGTCTTTAGATAATCTTCTATTGACTCTTGAGACGCACCCTAGTGGAGATGTGCATCGTGCAATTCATGATTTATGGCCACAATTCCATAAAGAACATGCTCGACATAGTCTTGGGAATCTGACTAAAAAAGACCCTGTTTGTCAGTTTTTAAGAAAACTGGATGGGAAGCATATCCCCGACCCATAGAGAGCGTTTAAGCCGTTCTTGGACGTAAAACCAAGGGAAGATGTGAGCCACAATCACAACTGCTTGTACATACATATTTTTAAAATAAAAAAAAATAAAAATAAAAAAAAATAATAAAGAGAGAGAGGCTCCAGCTGGCCTACATATAGGTGTTATGATTGCATTTTTAATTTCTCATTTATAAATTCTTCTCTTCCTTCCCTTTATTTCTACTCAACCCACACATTCAACAGATATCGAAGTGTGTAGAAATGGCAGGTTCCTCGAGTCATCAAATAAAAAATATTTGTGTTTTCGGTGGATCTAGTCCTGGGAAAGAAATAGAGTTTTTAGAATCAGCAAATCATCTTGGTCGGTATTAGGCGAGAGAAAGATTCATTTAGTGCATGGCGGAGGCAGCCTTGGGTTAATGGGAGGTGTGTCAATAGCTGCATTTTTAGGAGGCAGTCAAGTTTTGGGGGTCATCCCCAAAGTTTTAGCAAAAGAGGACCTCCTTGGAAAAACAATTAGAGAGGAACTACAGGTCTCCACAATGTCTGAACGATTGAATACAATGTTTAAACATGCTGATGCCTTTATTGCCTTACCAGGTGGTCCGGGTACATTGAAAGAGATCTTTCATATTTCCTCTTGGGCCCAACTGCACATTCACCATAAACCTATAGGTTTGTTAAATGTTAATGGTTTTTATGATAAATTGTTATCTTTTCTTGATCAAGCTGTGGAACAGGAATTTCTAACATCTTCGGCACGACGAATCATAATCTCTGCCACTCTTCTTGAACAATTGATTGACCAACTACAATCTTTCATCCCTATCATTGATCCCTCTATTGAGTCGCATACATTGGTCAACTGAGAAAAGCCGTAAAAAGCTTAGATTGGATTTGAGCCTTCATTTGTGAAACCTTGTATCTTTTGGTTTTATTAATATCTTATTATTTTGTTTTGTTATTTCTTATATTTGTTTAAGTGTGTTTCAGGTTTGTCAGTATTCGTTGTTTCAGGTGATTTCTTCTATACTCTATCTTTCTACCTTAGGACATTGAGGACAATGTTTCATTTTGGTTGGGGGGAAAGGGTAAGTTGATATTGAAAAAAAAAAAAAAACCTAATGTGTTTTCTTTTTCATAAACTATTTGCAAAACTGTTATTAAGATGGCAGAGTAATGAGTATTGACTCTTGAGACGCATTTTAGTAAACATTCATAACAAGGTCTATTATTACACTTCTTGAAATATTCAGGTTTACAAACTCTCGCATTGTTATCACTTGACTCTGCTTATGTACTTATTTAACAAGTATTCGTAAACCTTCATTTTCACACACACACTTTAACATATGATTGTGGGTTGCATATTGGATTATTACATTATTTATGTTCTTTTATTAAAGGTAACAACTAAGGAAAATGGATAGTATAAAAAAAAAGTATATATAATAAAAAAAAACATAGATAAGTTTGGTTTCGTAGCCTCCTTAATCTAAGCAATTAAGCCCGAAGGGGTGTTTTAATACCTAATACCCTAAAGTCAACTGACTTGGGAGCTATTGGCCCAAAGCTTGTTACATGGGTTAAGGAGAAAAGCTTAAGGGAATCAAACATTGCACTATCTACGTGTCGATATCCGCAACCCGAGTTATTAAGTTCGAAGGGGTGTCTCAACACCTAATGCCCTAAGACCAACTGGTCTGGGAGTCATTAGCCGAAAGCTCGTTACATGGGTTAAAGCGACGTGTTTTTAAGTTATATGTGTATAAATATAAAAAAAAAAAAAAAAAGAAGAAGAGATAATAATCCCAACCCAAGGAAGTTAACCTGAAACATTAGAACAAAAATCTTGTTTTCTTCCGATAAAAGTCCTATCATCTATGTTTTCATATATTGAGCACATAAAAAGGAAGGTTTATTAATATTTTGTTTAAAAGGTATTTAGCATATATATAAATTGAATTATAGTTTGTTTAGTTGGATATATTAATGGAATTTAAATGATGAATGCCTTGCTTTATGGAACTTGCAAATTGTTTTTCTATTTTAACGCTTTGATTACTCGGGACTAGTAATAAGCTGGTTGGGGGGTGTGATTAGTACTTAAAAGTGCATTTTTATCAAGGTTTTATATCATCATTTTGCACTTGAAGTATTAATAACTCCTTAACTAGAGCATGTTTTATAATAATAGATCTGATAATATAAGATAGCTTTAATTTATGGTAAATGTTCATTTTAAATGCAGGCATATCTCACAATTCAAAGGATTGATTGATTTGATTAACTATTGAAAGTGAAAGGACAAAGAAACGGCTAAGATTAGAAAGGAGATACCGATTCAATTCAAATTGGAACACTGTTCAGTTATTGGGTCATATCTGGAGCTGTAGATCTTGGATTTCAGCTTAATTTATATGGATGGAAAGCTAAGAAATAGGCCTACAATGTTCATGAATAGTGTAAGACCCAAATCTGCCGTTTTCAAATTCAAAGTTTGGCCACAAAAGAGAAGTCAGAATCTGTCCTGTAATCCAGCCCAAACACTGCTTTGAATTTTACCCATATCTGGAGTTCTAGAAGGCCAAATGACGTGATATTTGGTGGGTGGAAGGAAAAGACAATTTCCAACAACTTTCATGAAGAAGATTTTCTCAAATTCGGATGGTAACAATGACAATTCGTCCAGACAAGAGTTTATCCACCACGTCCACCAACAGCACTACTCGGTATTTTAGCCATATCTCGAGCTCTAGTGATCCAAATGCTCTGAAATTATATGGGTGACAAGATAAGATGATTTCCAACAACTTTCATGCGGAACACTTTGCCAAATTCCGAATGGAGCAATGTCATTTCATCCAGCCAAAGTGCTTGAGTGTTGCTTGTCCACCAAGTCCACTAAATCAATAGTTGGCCACTACATCAATAATCAATTACCAAATGAATAGTTCTGAATTTTAGCCTATAAAAGGAGGCATTTGCCATTCATTTAAAAAGCTTGGTTCTAAGATCAAGATCATGTTCTTGCTCTCTCTTTATTGTTGCAATGCTTAAGTTTTATTTTCATTAATCTCTTGTTCATGCTTTTCATTTCCTTTACTATACTTAGTTAACTTATATCATGTTTATGTTCTTATCTTGTTTATTTATGTTCTTCTTCTTTATTATGTCTAGATAAGTTAATTATGTCAAGGTGACAAGGTTTCACTAATGGTGTTAGAATAAGTATAATATGAACTCAACATGGACTTCAATGCTTAAATCCTAAATAAGTTTGCTATTAACATGTCTTATCATTTTTATCTTATTAATCCTTAATACCTTGCTTGTTAAATGGTTAATCTAGATTTGTGTTGTATAACACTTGGTACATCAAATACTTGATCCTTCATAGTCTTCGGCCGACATCGTTATTATGAGAGGAACTTGATTTGTTGTCAACATAAGTTAGCATCATGAATACCTGATAAAATTTGTAAGTATGGTATTATGTAAATAAGATGATTAATATGATCATGTTGATAATTTATAAAGAGTTTATATTTTACTTATCTCTAATACTATTAGTGAACCCTTTAACCTTGACATTTGTTTTATCATTGTTTAATCTTTACATTAATCTTCTATCTCAAAGTTCTCATTAATTTCTTCCTCTTCTTCTTCATTATTATTAGTACTACTACTACTAATATTATTATTATTATTATTATTATTATTATTATTATTATTATTATATTTTATGCACTTTAAGTATGCTCTGTGTTTGATCAAGGATCCTGACCTTGTTGGTCTTGCCTTGTTCATTCGCATCAGAAATCTGTTTATATTATATAATATATCTCTTTGATCTTTTCATAAACTCAGTATATAGGTTGGAAACCTGTGACCCGATCTTTGAGATCATTCTCAGGTATAACAACGCCAAGCATCGAAGTATTATTATTATTACTATTACTATTATTGTTACTATTATTGTTGTTATTATTGTTTTTGTTGTTGTTGTTGTTTTATTAATTATAATTTATACAATTAACCTCTCTGTGGTTCGACCCCGGTCTTGCCGAGTTATTTATTACTGTGACACTCCTGCACTTGGGATAAGACATCAACTCTTTGATCGTGTCAATAATGATACGATCTAAACCACACCAAATAATCCATTAGAAATTTCAAAGGGGCCAATTACAAGATCAATGACAAATAAGCTTAAAATTGCATTTGATAGGCTTATTCAAAGTATTTAGGCCAAGGTGGATTTCAAGAAGGGTTTAACTTCAACAAATAATGATCAGGCCTTAGTCAACTTAATCTATATAAAAGGGCCTAATCCATACACTTCTCAGGCTTAGTTAAGTTTGGCATCATGGGCTATCTATAAAGAGAGCAATCAACAACTATAATAAGGTTATGTGTTTTCATGTGTTTTATAAATTCCAAACTATAGGAGGATTCCTTATGATGTGTGGAAGATAGGAGGCTAAGAAAGAATTATATCCCTGTTTGTTTTGGAACCCAAGGGATGACACCACATCCTATTCAGCCAAAGGGTTCGTTTTAAGCAAGGATTTCATTCAATAATCATTTATTTATTTATAGTGCGCAACAACTTAGCATTATTTTTTAGAATTATTAATTTTGTTTTATTATTATTCATGTTTTAGACCTTATTTAAGATACTTTGGGCCTTATTTTAATTTAGGCTAATGTTAGCCCATTAGGCCAACTAGATTTTATTTTGTTTCAAGTATATATGTAATTTTGTAGGAAATTATTTTTTTAGGTTAGATAGTATATTATTGCTACATATCTTAGTGGCATATCTTTATTTTGGGGTCATTTGGACATAATTTTATGGGTTATTTCTAAGAATCACAAAAACATTCATAACAAGTAGTTTTAGGTCAATATTTCCCTTCTCTGTTAGTTTCGACTAAAGTAAAATAAATAAATTAGTGTCTCTATTTAGTTTGGATATCTGAGTCTTATTTCATTGGTTCTCTTATTCTCATAATTGTTTTTGTGTGTCTTCCTATTATTCATATTTCACATGAATTCATTTTTCTATTTGTGGATAATTTTCAGTTCTTATTGCTTCTTGAGTCTATAAATTATTTTGGATTGTGCTATTAAGTTTTTAATTGTTATGATTTTTCATGAATTAGTTCTTTAAAGAACTAACATTTTATAGATTGAGTAGTAAAAGACGAAAAAGTGAGCATATTATCGTGAAAAGCCAAGAATTTAAGTGAAACATGAGAGGAGTGACACATATTGAATGTAAACACATGAAGGAGTGTGTGATGAAATATTTCTCTTTCTACTAATGTAATTTTTAGATCTTGATGGTGTCAACCAAAAGTGGGTCATGATCGTCAAATGATAAGAACAATCTAGAATGAGGTTATTTGACTATCCAACAATAACTAAAGATGATGAACTTAAGGTTTGGAGAGGTTATGAATGAGATGGCCGGATTAAGAATCGAAGTAGCTAGTCTTTGAGATAAGCCAGTCCATAGAGGTCCCAAGGGTAGAAAACTTGTGAGATGAGCTATTTCACCTATAGATGAGTCTATAGCTGAAAATACAGATAAGAAGACCAAGAATTATGATCATGATCATGGTGCTAGGTTTCAACGAACATAGAACTCGTGGATATGGAGGAGTTCAGCCATATGACTATTTCGATCATGGGAGAGAAGATAAAGATGATGGTTTTTGTGATGGTTTGGACATAAATTGAGAGAGCATTAAGATGAAAATTCTAGTTTTTTAGGGAAAAATTTATTCTAAAGCTTATTTGGAGTAAGAGAAGAAATTAGAGTTTATTTTTTACTATCACCATTATTTGGTAAAGCTTGTTATTGAGTTTGTTGACCATGTTAATATATGGGGACCAAATTATTTTAGGTAGGAGAAGGAATGTAAAGAGACCCATGGAGACTTGAGATTAGATGAAAGCAATCATGAGAAAGAAGTTTATTCCTAGATATTATTATAGAATTATTTTAGAGATTGCAGAGTTTAACTTAAGGTTCTAAGAGTGTGAATGATTACAACAAGAAGATGGAGATTGTCATGATTAAAGCTAATATTATGGAGGATAGAGAGGCTACAATGGCAAGGTTTTTGAATGGTTTAAATAAAGAGATAACTAGTGGGTCACACACAATAAGAACTATTAGTTAGAAAATAAAACTTGGATGACTAATCAAGTGGACTTGATTGAAGATAAATTTTAGAAGTCAAAAACTAAATGTAATTAATATAAGCATTATAATTCTAAACCTACAATAATTAAGTAGGGACTTAATTGAATAAATCTCTAAAATTATATCAAAATAATATTTGATATTATCCACAGGGTAAATTCATATTTTTCCATTTATATGGTTATAGGAATTCTCTTATAAATAAAATGGTATGCCTTATATTTTTATATAGAGAGAAAAACTATATAAGTTGCAAAATATATGTACAGAAAAACATCAAAAAATAAAAATAAAAATAAAAATAGAAATAGAAAGCTAACACTCAAAGGCATAGTATCACTCTTTCCTAAAAAAGAGTTATAGAAGATTTCTCACTAGTGGTTCGTGTGAATTCTTGTTAGAGACTTGATACTTAAATGACATGTAGTTTGCACAACCCAACCTTAAAGAAATTGATCAAACCTTCGAAAGAAGATCTCATCTTTAGGTAATATTTGTATTAACCCTATACGATTTTAGGGTGTCTAATGAGATTATTGAAACTCCTACAAAACTTTAAATTACTATTTTTTCTATGTTTATGTGTTTTCAGGAAATCCAATTTTGGTAGCGGGGCCATCATTATATAATTAGAGTTGTTGATTGCATGTTTTTATTGTTATTGATGTTAATTGTGAATTAATTTTATGTGCAAAATTATTTTCTCTAAAAGCAATTTTTCTCTCAACTTCTTTTTAAAGATGTTTGGTTACTATTCTGGTTAAATCTAGTTGGATTGTTTAGATTTGGCTAGAATCATTAAAAAAATCATGTTTGGTGGCTGCATAGCCACCAACAACATGCCTAGCTATGTTGCATGCATTATAAGCCCCAATAATTGAAATAATAATAAATATGTAACGACCCGGCTTTTTCAAGGCCAAAATCGCTGGAATTTATTTTTTAATCGTTCGATTTCTGTATGTTTTTCACCATATCATCCTTCAGATTTATCATTGCATTCTATTCATTAGCAAGGCATAATCTATGTAGGATAATGTAAATCAACATTCCCATAGAACGGATTCTCAATACACGTGCCCATAATATTATATTTCCATACTCATAGGTTTACATTACATCATATCGACATACTCATAAATTCACATTCTTGTTCTAATCTCGTTATCATCACGAGTTCATACAAGAGTGTCGAAAATAAGTTACACAACTAGTACTTTTGTTATCTTAACCTCATGTAATTTCACAACACGACATCCTCATTAGATGAATACCTCATATGTATATTCATACACATCATATCAACTTGTTCGTACATTCACATCCGTGCTCCATTTCATTTTTTCATTACTAGTCTTTACAAAAGGGGTCGGACGACTAATTGAGTGATTAACACGTTCGTTCATGCAAAACTCATATCACCCATAACATGCAAATATATAGTTCTTTTCAAAATGTGTGAGTCGCGAAACGAATTTCCTTACGCACCATGTTGGTATGATATCCTTGTTACAACACAAGGTAATTTCAAGCATTATAGGCAATTTAAGAAAACATAATAAAGCAATATTAACATTACATTTCATTCATGGACCAAAGAAGCATAATTCTTTCGTTTCTCCTTACTTATGTAAATACCACCGTTAATAATTCATCAATTAACGAGGCTAATTACAATACTCAAACCCGATCATTCATCTCGAATACCATTAGCCGAACTAATGTTATTATCTGTTTAAAGCATAACAATCATAGTTCTTTCATATACTTGGTATATACACAACATAGTCTACATGAACACATTAGTTCTTAAAAATAACTCATAACACTCAAATCCGACTATCGTCTTAGAATGCTATTAGCCGAAGCTAATCGTTTATTCATCCTAATCATCCACTTAAGATGCTATTCATCGATGCTAGTCATTAACTCATCCTGGTCATTTAATTAGGGTGCCATTAGCCATAGCTAATCATTTATTCATCTCGGTCATCAACTTAGGATGCTATTAGTCGAAGCTAGTCATTTATTCATCCCGCTCATTCACTTTGGATACCATTAGCCGAAGCTAATCAATCATTTGTTCATCCCGGTCATCTGCTTTGGATGCCACCAGCCGAAGCTAATCAATCCACTTTTCTCGGTCATCCCTTCGGATGCCATTAGCCGAGGCTAATCATTTGTTCATCCCAGTCATCTGCTTTGGATGCCATTAGCCGAAGCTAATCAATCATTTATCCCGGTCATCCATTCGAATGCCATTAATCGAAGCTAATCAATCATTTGTCTCGGTCATCCATCCCGATGCCATTAGCCGAAGCTAATTATTTGTTCATCCTAGTCATCCGCTTTGGATGCCATTAGTCATAGTTAATCATTTGCTCATCCCAGTCATCCGCTTAGGATACCATTAGCCGAAGCTAATCGTCAACCAATCAAACGTTCCAGAGGTGGTTTGTGAAATCACTAGAACATGATAATATCCCTTGATTTGCTTATTCAAACGATCCATAACAATTTGACATTAACCGCAACATAATAGCACACCCTTCGTGGTACTCATACAGGCATTCATGACAATTTTATTCAAACATTCAGTAACATGATAATAGATCCTTTGTAATACATAAACAAACATTTCATAACAATTTAGCATTCAGTATAACACAACGGTACCCTTCGTATTACCTATCCAACCATTCATGACAGTTAATGTTCAATACAATAGAACAATAGATCCCTTGTAATACTCATACAATCATTTATGATAATTAACAATCAGTATAATACAACGGTAGATCTTTCGTAATACTCATACAACCATTTGTGACAATTTCATTCAATATAATACAACGATAGATTCTTTGTAATACATTCGTCATAATTACATTTAATAATATAAAGCGGTAGATCCTTTGTAATACTCATACAACCATTTGTCACAATTACATTTAATAAAAAAACAATAGTAGATCCTTCGTAATACTCATATAACTGACACGATCAAAGAATTGATGTCTTATCCCAAGTGCAGGAGTGTCACAGTAATAAATAACCCGGCAAGACCGGGGTCGAACCACAGAGAGGTTAATTGTATAAATTATAATTAATAAAACAACAACAACAACAACAACAACAACAACAACAACAACAATAATAACAACAATAATAGTAACAATAATAGTAATAGTAATAATAATAATACTCAGTACGTGGCGTTGTTATACCTGAGAATGATCTCAAAGATCGGGTCACAGGTTTCCAGCCTATATATACCGAAGTTTATGAAAAGATCGAAGAGATATATTATATAATATAAACAGATTTCTGATGCGAATGAACAAGGCAAGACCAATAATGTCAGGATCCTTGATCAAACACAGAGCATATTTAAAGTACATAAAATATAACACGAATAATAATAATAATAACAATAATAATAATAATAATAATAATAATAATAATAATATTAGTAGTAGTAGTAGTAGTAGTAGTAGTAGTACTAATAATAATAAAGAAGAAGAAGAAGAAATTAATGAGAACTTTGATATGGAAGATTAATGTAAAGATTAAACAATGATAAAAACAAATGTCAAGGTTAGAGGGTTCACTAATAGTATTAGAGATAAGTAAAATATAAACTCTTTATAAATTATCAACATAATCATATTAATCATCTTATTTACGTAATACCATACTTATAAATTTTATCAGGTATTCATGATGCTAACTTATGTTGACAACAAATCAAGTTCCTCTCATAATAACGATGTCGGCCAAGACTATGAAGGATCAAGTATTTGATGTACCAAGTGTTATACAACACAAATCTAGATTAACCATTTAACAAGCAAGGTATTAAGGATTAATAAGATAAAAATGATAAGACATGTTAATAGCAAACTTGTTTAGGATTTAAGCATTGAAGTCCATGTTGAGTTCATATTATACTTATTCTAACACCATTAGTGAAACCTTGTCACCTTGACATAATTAACTTAGCTAGAGATAATAAAGAAGAAGAACATAAATAAACAAGATAAGAACATAAACATGATATAAGTTAACTAAGTATAGTAAAGGAAATGAAAAGCATGAACAAGAGATTAATGAAAATAAAACTTAAGCATTGCAACAATAAAGAGAGAGCAAGAACATGATCTTGATCTTAGAACCAAGATTTTAAATGAATGGCAAATGCCTCCTTTTATAGGCTAAAATTCAGAACTATTCATTTGGTAATTGATTATTGATGTAGTGGCCAACTATTGATTTAGTGGACTTGGTGGACAGCAGCACTCAAGCACTTTGGTTGGATGAAATGACATTGCTCCATTCAGAATTTGGCAAAGTGTTCCGCATGAAAGTTGTTGGAAATCATCTTATCTTGTCACCCATATAATTTCAGAGCATTTGGATCACTAGAGCTCGAGATATGGCTAAAATACTGAGTAGTGCTGTTGGTGGACGTGGTGGATAAACTCTTGTCTGGACGAATTGTCATTGTTACCATCCGAATTTGAGAAAATCTTCTTCATGAAAGTTGTTGGAAATTGTCTTTTCCTTCCACCCACCAAATATCACGTCATTTGGCCTTCTAGAACTCCAGATATGGGTAAAATTCAAAGCAGTGTTTGGGCTGGATTACAGGACAGATTCTGACTTCTCTTTTGTGGCCAAACTTTGAATTTGAAAACGGCAGATTTGGGTCTTACACTATTCATGAACATTGTAGGCCTATTTCTTAGCTTTCCATCCATATAAATTAAGCTGAAATCCAAGATCTACAGCTCGGATATGACCCAATAACTGAACAGTGTTCCAATTTGAATTGAATCGGTATCTCCTTTCTAATCTTAGCCGTTTCTTTGTCCTTTCACTTTCAATAGTTAATCAAATCAATCAATCCTTTGAATTGTGAGATATGCCTGCATTTAAAATGAACATTTACCATAAATTAAAGCTATCTTATATTATCAGATCTATTATTATAAAACATGCTCTAGTTAAGGAGTTATTAATACTTCAAGTGCAAAATGATGATATAAAACCTTGATAAAAATGCACTTTTAAGTATTAATCAATAACCATTCATGATAATTAACATTCAGTACAACGGTAGATCTTTCGTAATACTCGTACAACAATTTGTGACAATTTCATTTAATATAATACAACGGTAGATCCTTCGTAATACATTCGTCATAATTACAATCAATATAATAAAATAGTAGATCCTTCGTAATACTCGTAAAACCATTCGTCACAATTACTTTTAGTATAATACACTGGTAGATCCTTCGTAATACTCATATTACCATTCATCAACAGCCCAAATTCATAGTAACCCAATCAACATCTCATATTTGGTTTAATATTCATCACAACATAATAATATATCCACTTCAAATGGATCATTTTAGAACATTAACATTTTCATCATTGTTTCAACATTCATCAAGAACTCTATCACATTTCATAGTCGTTTCGACAATCATTAACAATTCAATCAAACACTTATCGTCGTTTCATCATTCAACAAGGATTTAATAAAATATCATCATAAGTAAATCATTTCGAAACATAAACATCATATGAGAAAAAGGTGGAAACCACCTACCTACTCCACTTGCGGGTTGTCCTTGTCCTGGCGATGGTCCGATCCCGACCACACTACCTAAGACATCAATGGACACAGATCAGTACATTTGTATCTTTAAATCACATTTATCACCATACTTGTATCAAGAGTTCATATGTTCACATTCAAGTGTTCCACATTTTACACCATCATAAAATGAAATTGTTACAAGCATTTAAGTCATTTATGCCCGGGGGGTCTATTGTAGAAAATCAGCAGCGAAACTGATTTGCTGCTGGCCACATAATTCGGCAACAAAACTGGTTTGCTGCAGGCCGCACACTTCAGTAGCAAAAACTAGTTCGCTATCGGCAACACAATTCAAGAAGAAAACCCCCTTTCGTTGCAGGTAGCACAATTTCAGCAACAAAAGCTACTTCGCTGCAGCCAACACGCTTTTGACAGCGAATGCTAATTCACTGCAGGCAACTCAATTTCGACATTGAATCACACTTCCGATGCAGACAACACAACTTCGACAACGAACGCAGATTTGCTACAAACAACACAACTTCGGCAGAAAAACTTGATTCGCTGGGGACAACATAATTCAGCAGGGAAAACCTGATTCGCTATGGACAACACAAATTCAGCAGCGAACACCTGATTTATTGCGAACAACATAATTTGGCAACGAACACCTGATTCGCTACGGACAACACAAATTCAGCAGTGAAAACTCGATTCGCTGCGGACAACACAAATTCAGCGACAACACCGATTATTTGCCGACAACACAGTTCATTTTTTGGACCGAGCAGAATCATACAATTTTAGCACGAACACACATGCAAATTCAATTCCAGCACATACTTTTTCATTAGATTCCTATTTCGGTTGTATCATGCTTTTAAAGCTACAAACACACATGTTTTTTTGCACTTAACATCTACCAGCACATTTTCATACAAGTTCCTCAACCACGTATGCAGAATTCATGACATTAACACATTTATAATTCTATTTCGGTTTCACATAAATAAGCAACTCTAACAAGATCATCATCTTTACTTTTATCCCTTTAATCTATGTTCTGTCCGGCCCTCACCATGGTCGGCCACGTCTCTAACTTTTTTGCATTCAAAATTATACATTTCCTCTGTTAAATGTTCTGAAATTAGGTCCCCCATTCAGCTCCATTTTCATCCCTCATCCTTATCTAGTTTTCCTTAACAGTTGGTGTGAGAATCTTAGGCTATTTACTTTAGGTTTTCTTTTCCCTTTTCAGTTCTAAGGCCCCAAGAACAAATGGAGGAATAGTATGGTTCATACCTCACGAATTTAACAAGTTCAATAGAGGTTGCGATGGCCTGCTCTCCCTCTCTTTTTAGGTTTTGTTCCTTCCCTCTCTTGTTGTCCAGCCGACCTCTAGGCTACTCTTTCTCCTAGGTTTTTGGTTTTGTCTACTTCTTCTTACTCACTTCTCACTCCACGCTCAGGGAAAGTAGTATACAGGCTGGTTAGGTTTGGTTTTCTGCTTGGAGGAGGGCTGTGCGTACTACAGCCATGACTGCTGTCGATTCTAGAGGAAGGTCTAGGCTCCAGCTCCCGACATGTTTTTGGTCACTTCTCCTTTTATCTAGCTCTCTTCTCATGCAGTACCCTAGGAAACCACGCACAAAGGAGGTTCCAATCGGATGATTATCCTTAGTAGTTCATTATAAATTTTTAACATGATCATATTAATTATCTTATTTTAGTAACACCATACTTTTAAATATTGTCGGGAATTCATGATACTAACTTATATTAACAACCAATCAAGTTCCTCTCATAACAGCGATGTCGGCTGAAGACTATGAAGGATTAGACATTTATTGTACCAAGTGTTATACAACACAAATCTAGATTAATCATTTAACAAGTAAGGTATTAAAAATGAGTAAGATAAAAGGATAAGACATATTAATAACAAACTTTCTTGGATATAAACATTGAAGTCCATGTTGAGTTTATATTATACATATTCTAACACCATTAGTGAAACCTTTTCACCTTGACATAATTAACTTAGCTAAATATAATAAAGAAAAAGAGCATAAATAAACAAGATAAGAACATAATTATGATATAAGTTAACTAAGAGTAGTAAAGGAAATGAAAAGCATAAACAAGAGATTAATGAAAATAAAACATGAAATAAAACTTGAACATTACAAATAGAGAAAGCAAGAAAATGATGTTGATCTGAAAACCAAGATGCCCAAATGAATGGCAAATGCCTTCTTTTAAAGGCTAGAATTCGAAACTATTCATTTGGTAATTGATTATTGATGTAGTGGTCAACTATTGATTTAGTGGACTTGGTGGACAGCAGCACTTAAGAATTTTGGCTGGATGAAATGACATTGTTGCAATCAGAATTTGGCGAAGTGTTCTTCATGAAAGTTGTTGGAATTTGGCATTGATGCACTCAAGCATTGATGCCTTAGCTATGGGGTTAGATAACTTGCATGTGTGTGTTCTGCTGGGATTTGTTAAAAGATTATATGCTGGAATCGATGGTTTCAATGTGTTGTTATGCTGGAATTTGATGAAAGATTATGTGCTGGAATTGATTATTGCATGTGTGTATTCTGCTGGAATTTAGTGACAGTTTATGTGTTAGGATTGATTATTACATACGTATGTGTGTGTTCATGCTGAAATCATGCGAGTTTGCTGGAACCTAGTGAAAAATTATGTGTTCTACAATGAATTTATTATTCGCTGTCGAAGTTGAATTGTCTGCAGCGAATTTGTGATTCGCTGCTGAAACTGAGTTATCTGCAACGAATTAGCATTTGCTGCCGAATTGAGTGTTTTGCAGTGAATTTATAATTTGCTCCCAAAGTTGTATTGTCTGCAGCAAAATTGTGATTCGTTGCTGACACGATCAAAGAGTTGATGTCTTATCTCAAGTGCAGGAGTGTCAAAGTAATAAATAACCCGACAAGACCGGAGTCGATCCACAGAGAGGTCAACTATATAAATTACAAATAATATATATAATATAATAAAACAGAGAATTAAATAGAACTTTGAGATGTGAGATTAATGTGAGCATTAAACAATGAAAAAAATAGTTGTCAAGGTCAGAGGATCCACTAATGGTATTAGAAATAAGTACAGTATAAAATCTTTTTATTACTCAACTGGAAACCACACACAAAGGAGGTTCCAATCGGATGATTATCCTTAATAGTTCATTATAAATTTTTAACTTGATCATATTAATTATCTTATTTTAGTAACACCATACTTTTAAATATTGTCAGGAATTCATGATGCTAACTTATGTTAACAACCAATCAAGTTCCTCCCATAACAACGATGTCGGCCGAAGACTATGAAGGATCAGCCATTTATTGTACCAAGTGTTATACAACACAAATCTAGATTAATCATTTAACAAGGAAGGTATTAAAAATTAGTAAGATAAAAGGATAAGACATATTAATAACAAACTTTCTTGGATATAAACATTGAAGTCCATGTTGAGTTTATATTATACATATTCTAACACCATTAGTGAAACCTTTTCACCTTGACACAATTAACTTAGCTAGACATAATGAAGAAGAAGAACATAAATAAATAAGATAAGATCATAATTATGATATAAGTTAACTAAGAGTAGTAAACGAAATGAAAAGCATAAATAAGAGATTAATGAAAATAAAACTTGAACATTACATTGCCACAATCAGAATTTGGCAAAGTGGTCCTCATGAAAGTTGTAGGAATCTGTATCATCTTTCCACCTAAATAAGAATAAGCTCATTTGGACTTCTAGAACCCAAGATATGGACTGAACATTGAACGATTATGCGGGCAGGGACAAATTCAGACTTCTCTTTTGATGCTAAGATTTGGACTCTAACACGGCAAAATTGAGTCCTGGACTCTTCATGAATGTTTTAGGCCTATGTCTTAGCTTTCTAGCCATATAAACAAGACTAAAATCCAAGATCTACAGCTCCAGATATGACCCAATGACTGAATGGTGTTCCAGTTTGAATTGAACCGGCATCTCTTTTCTAAACTTAGCCCTTTCTTTGTCCTTTCATTTTCAATAGTTACTCACATCAATCAATCCTTTGAATTGTGAGATATGCCTACATTTAAAATGAGCATTTACCATAAATTAAAGCTATCTTATATTATCAGACTTGTTATTATAAAAAATGCTTAAGTTAGGGAATTTAATGATACTTTAAGTGCAATATGATGATATAAAGCCTTAATGAGAATGCATTTTTAAGTACTAATTACACCCCTAACTAGTTTATTACTAGTCTTTAGTAATTAAAGCGTTAAAGTAGAAAAACAATTTACAAAATTCAGAAAGCAAGGCATTTATCATTTAACTTCTATTAATCTATCCAAATAAATAAACTTTCATTAAATTTATATATCTGTTTCATACTTGTTAATCAAGATATTAATAAACTTTTCTTTTGTGCTCAATATATCCACACATAGTTACTATTGCGATGTCGCGGTCGCACAAATTAATTACCCTAACTTCAAACACAACACACAAGATAGTATAGAGCAAGCAAGTGGTCGATCCGAAGAGGAAGATTCAAGTCAGATTTTTATGCTAGATGATATGCAATTTGGGGGGGGTTTGGATGTTATTTAGGCTAAAGCAAAAGAAAACAGAAAACAATCAAACAAAATTTAATAAAATCAGAAAATTATCAAGAGAACAAACCTTGGTCGCAAGCACACATCCACCTACAGAAATCAGAACTGATCATTGAAATGAAACATCAATTTATATTCTAAATATTTATCTCTTCTTAACATTGGTTAGTTAACAGATCTGTCATATAACTAACCCTAACATCAAACAACCACAATGTCCACACTAGTAATTTAATCAATGGCAGCCTTAAGCACTAGATAAGTTGATTAATTAAGAAAACATAATTGTCCGCAGTTTATATTTGATTTGATTGAATGTTCTTCCTAAGATTAATAACGTAGATCCACCACAATTATTAAACTCAGTTGCTTCACAAGTTCATATACCACAACTCTGGTTTTGATATCAAACTTAGCAATAGATTGTCTACAATAATAACTTAGAGTCCGCTCTAGCAATTAAAATAAAAAATCATAGGAAAAGTAAGTATAGGAGAACAAACATAATCGTCATATAAACTGAAAAGAAAAGGTAAAAAAATCTCACAATTCTTGAAATCTGAAGGTTTTCGTGTCCTTGCAACCAAGAAAAAGTGTTTAGCCTTGCATGTTTGTTGAAAAACTAATAAAAAAGAAGGAATAATGCATAATTTTGAGTTTCTTAGAGGAGGGGGGCGTTTTTCTCCTCTTGGCTGGCTGCCCTCTTCTCTTCTCTCATTTTTTTTTATATCCTATGAAACCCTAGTCTCTATTTTACAAAATAGTCCTCCCTTAAGTAGACTGTTTACATTTAAGTACTTCAATAACTATTTTTCTAAAAAAGGAAAAATAGCCTTGCATGAAATCTTCAAGCTTTGACTTAGAGGAGCTAAATTGCTAAAATAAAAACTTGGATATCAATTTAGATGCTTCAGAACATAATTTGGACTCGTTTCTTCACGAAACCTGTTTGCTGGCAGAATTCAATTGTCATCTTTGAAAACTCATATCTCCCTCATCTGACATTTTTTTAGCTGAAATTTGGAGTGTTTATAGGCCTTTGAGTTAGGAATCCAAAATGATTGAGTTTTCATCAATTGGACTTCTGTAGCTTCAGATATTCAAGTCAGAATGGACAAAGGTCAACATTGGTAGATTGCGAGATTTGACTTTGAAGGCTGCGATTTCCATGCTCTTTCCTATTTTATTATCTTGCCTTAGATTTCCAAAAATTTATGAATGTTAGCTTTTTAATGCCACTGTAATCACTTCATTTCAACCTCTAGAGCTCACGCTCTGCACAAAACATCGACTAAAAGTCAAATCTGTCAATTATCTTCAATTTACTCCTTTTTGCATCTTTCATCCAAAAGTGCCTTCAAAACATAAAACAAAGAATATCAAGGCATTTTATATATAAAAAATAGGTAAAACACTAATTAAATGTGGGTGAAACTATCGAATAATATGGTTGCATCAGTTGTGGTGCTTTACTTGGAAGAAAACACAAATATTTTCTAATGTTTTTCTAAGGTAAACTTCCTTGGATTGAGATTATTATCTTCTTTTATACACACACACACACACACATATATAACTTAAAACACAATGCATCTTTAACCCATGTAACGGCCTTTAGGCTAATGACTTCTACACCAGTTAGTTTTATGGCATTATGTGTTGATACACCCTTATGAGCTTAGTAACTCGGGTTGTAGATATTAAAATATAGATAGTGCAATGTTTGATTCCCTTAAGCTTTTCTCCTCAACTCATGTAACAAGCACTAAGCCAATAGCTCCCAAGTCAATTGACTTTAGGATATTAGGTGTTAAAACACCCCTTCGAGCTTAATTGCTTAGGTTAGGGAGACTACGAAACCAACCTTATCTATATTTTTATTTATTTATTTTATTATATTTATTACCCTTTTTCTTCTTTTTTTTTAAGAAAATTATATATTATCCCTTTCCCTTAGTTATCTTTAACAAAAAAAAAACATAAATAATGTAATAATCCAATGTGCAACCCATAATCATATGTTACAGTATGTGTGTAAACCTGAATATTTCAAGAAGTGTGTAATAGACCTTGTTATGAATGTTTACTAAGATGTGTCTCAAGAGTCAATACTCCTTACTCTACCATCTTAACAATAACAACAAAAAGTTTTTATTTTTGAATGGCTTTAATAACAATAAAAAGGTTTTTTTTTTACTTACGATTACTACCCTTTCCCCCCAACCAAAATGAGAAATTGTCCTCAATGTTTTAAGGTAGAAAGGTAGAGTATAGAAGACATCTCCTGAAGCAGCAACTATTGACAAACCTGAAACATACTTAAACAAAAATAAGAAATAACAAAATAGAAAAAAATATTATACTATTAATAAAACCAAAAGACACAAGTTTTTACTAACTAAGGCTCAAATCCAATCTAAGCTTTTTACGACTTTCCCTGTTTGACCAGTCTATTCGACTCACGAAGAAATCAATTATAGGAATGAAAGATTGCAATTGATCAATCAGTTGTTCAGCAGTAGCAGTAGAGATTATGATTTGTCGTGTCGAAGATGTTAGAAATTTTTGTTCCACAACATAATCAAGAAAAGACAACAAATTAACATAAAAACCATTAACATTTAACAAACCTATATGTTTCTAGTGAATGTTCAATTGGGCCCAAAAGAAAATATGAAATATCTCTTCTATTGTGCTCAAACCACTTGCTAAAGCAATGAAGGTGTCAGCATGTTCAAACATTGCAGTCATTCGTTAAGACATTGAGAAGACCTGTAGTTCCTCTCCAACTATTTTTCTAATGAGATCCACTTTGGCTAAAGCTTTTGGAATGACACCCAAAACTTGACTGCCTCTTAAAAATGCAGTTGTTGACATACTCCCATTAACCCAAGGTTGCCTCCCTCATATACTAAATGAATCTTTCTCTCAGCTAGTACCTGACCAAGATGATTTGTTGATTCTAAAAACTCCTTTTCTTTCCCAGGACTGGATCCACCAAAAACACAAATATTTTTTATTTGATGACCTGAGGAACATGCCATTTCTACACACTTCTATATATGTTAAATGTATGGGTTGAATAGAAATGAAGGGAAGGAATATAAGATTTTATAGATGAGAAATTGAAAATGCAATCATTCCACCTATATGTAGGCTAGCTGGAGTCACTTTTTTTTTAGAACATGTATATGTACAAGTAGTTGTGATTGTGGCTCACATCTTTCCTTGATTTTACGTTCAAGAATGACTTAAATGCCCTCTATGGGAAATGTTTCACAATAAATGGACCGCTCCATCTTGATCTTAACTTTCTAGGAAATAAGTGGAGTCGAGAATTATAAAGCAAAACTTCTTGACCAACATCAAATGTTTTTCTCAAGATTCTCTTATCATGAAACTCTTTGATTCTTGCTTTATGAAATTTTGAATTCTCATATGCATCATTTCTTATTTTCTTAAGCTCATTTATTTGTAACTTACGCAGCTGGCTAACATCATCAAGTTTTGAATTGAAAGCTTTAATAAGCCAATAAGCTTTATGTTCAAGTTGCATAGGCAAGTGACAAGATTTTCCATAAACAACCTATAAGGTGACATACCTAATGATGTTTTAAAAGCAGTTTGATAAGCCCATAGTGTATCATTAAGTCTTAAAGACCAGTCCTTCCGATTAGGGTTGTAAATCCCGGGAAAATCAAGGCTAGATTAAATTTAAAAAATAAACTAAACTAAAAAGAAGTGGGGGCAAAACAAATCCACTTAAAGAAAATTGGGCCTAAATGCAAATAAGAATAGAAAAAAAAATTTGCAGCTATCATAAAGAAAGAAAAGAGGGAGTTTTTGTATCCATTTTTACAAATCAAGAGAGAAACACCAAAATTTTAAGAACCCATCCAAGATTAAGGGTTATACGTAGAATAAACACTAGTGGGCAAGGGATTAATTAGAAAATTTGAACAAGAAGAGAAGAGGGGAGGGCCAGCTGTTATTAGAAAGAAAAGGAGGGAGTTGAAGATCAAACCTTGATTCAGACTGTTAAGGTGTTCTAAACATGGTCTTATAAGTCGTTTCAAAGTCGATTATAAATTGATGCCTAGATGTTGAATTATAGTTTAGAGTTTTTAGACTTGAATTGAGGAAAAAGTATGAGTTGCTAAATTAAATAACTTCATGTGTTGTGTGTAAATGGAAAGGTTGACGAATCTGGACAGTTTCGTCTCTTGACTTTCAGAGGGATTTCGGGTAGGAGGATGAAGGAATTAGGATCCGATTCCTTATAGAAATTGTAGTTTTAGATGTTGACTAACTAAGGAAATTAGTCTTGCTTAATTTGGAGTTATAGAACTCCAGCTATAGGTCACCAACCGAGACTGGGTCATGACAGACCCTGTAGGGTAATAGGTCTGGTTTGTTGATAAGCAATTCTGACTACCTTGGAGGCAAAACTGGGTTCTTCTTCCTTTAGAGAACTTGTAGCCTCATGTTTTAGCTTTCCAACGAGACCAATCTCGCTTGAAATAGAGTTTTATAACTCAAGATATAGTTAAAAATCTGAGGAGAGGTCGGAAAGTAACTTGGTTCAATGTCTAGACAAGGTGATTCGGGATTTAAACAGAAACAGTTCAAATATAAAGAAAGAAATGATAACTATGGTTGGGCAAATAATGACAATATTAATGGGTGAAATGAGAAAAATATAAAATATTAAAAAATTACTGAAAGAAAGACTTATTGGCTGTTGATATGGTTACTATAAAACATATCCTTGAGTTTCATTTCATCCCAAGCACAAATGGATTCTGACCTAAGATTCTGTAGCTATGTTTTAGCTTTATCTTTTAATGAAAAAGGAAAAAGCTTTAAGTCATTATAGGTGTTACAAACCTCTTCAAATTCTTTCAAATGCAAGTATAGATTTTCTAGATCTAAGCCATAAAAAGAAGGTAGAAGTTGAATAATATCTGGCTTAAAATTAAAGTGAGATGCACTAGGAGAAAAAACTATACATGATGTTGCACTTGTTCTTGTTGGATTCATGTGGTCTCTTACTGTTCTAACACGATTATTCTCGTTATTCTCGTTATGAAGTGACTGGCCTTTTCGGCCATGTTTTTAGATGAAGATGAGGATTTCCTAGAAAGTCTATCACTTAATATGATGACCAAACTCTCATGCAAGTGCAGAAAAAAGTTAGATAAGAGAAAAGTGAAAAGAAAAGAAAACAAAATAAAAGTTATACAGTAATTTACCTCCCTGACAATGACGCTAAAAACTTGACACGATCAAAGAGTTGATGTCTTATCCCAAGTGCAGGAGTGTTAAAGTAATAAATAATCCGGCAAGACCGGGGTCGATCCACAAGAAGGTCAACTATATAAATTGCAAATAATATATATATATATATATAATACAACAAATAATTAAATAGATCTTTGAAATTTAAGATTAATGTGAGGATTAAACAATGATAAAAACAATTGTCAAATTGTAGCCATGTTTTAGCTTTATCTTTTAATAAAAAGAAAAAAGCTTTAATCCGATGGTATTCATGGTACAATTTAAGTCATTATAAGTGTTATAAACCTCTTCAAATTCTTTCAAATGCAAGTATGGATTTTCTAGATCTAAGCCATGAAAAGAAGGTAAAAGTTGAATAATGTCTGGCTTAAAATTAAAGTGAGATGCATTAGGAGAAAAAACTATACATGATGTTGCACTTATTCTTGTTGGATTCATGTGGTCTCTTACTGTTCTAACACGATTATTCTCATTATTCTCGTTATAAAGTGACTGGCCTCTTTGGCCATGTTTTTAGATGAAGATGAGGATTTCCTAGAAAGTCTACCACTTAATATGATGACCAAACTCTCATGCAAGTGCAGAAAAAAGTTAGATAAGAGAAAAGTGAAAATAAAATAAAATAAAATAAAAGTTATACAGTAATTTACCTCCCTGGCAATGACGCTAAAACTTGACACGATCAAAGAGTTGATGTCTTATCCCAAGTGCAGGAGTGTCAAAGTAATAAATAACCCGCAAGACCTGGGTCAATCCACAAGGAGATCAACTATATAAATTGCAAATAATATATATATATATATATATATACACCATATAAATAGTAAACAGATAAATACTAAACAGTACGATAAATAATAAACAGTACGTGGCGTTGTTATACCTGAGAATGATCTTAAAAGATCGGGTCACAGGTTTCCAAACTTATATAATCGATTGTATAAAAGAACAAGAACAAAGAAATGAACAATATAAACAGATTTCTGATGCGAATGATCAAGGCAAGACCAACAATGTCAGGATCCTTGATCAAACACAGAGCATACTTAAAAGTAAAAAAGAACAACAACAGATATAACAAAAACATAGATAAAAATAAGATTATCTTACTTAAATTTGTAACAAAATTAAGACAGGAGATATTGGTTACAGAGGAGAATGGGTTACAAATTTTTAGGGAAGTTTAAAATTTTCTAGGAGAAAGATTAGTCCGCCCTCTAAGGGTTTTGAAGTGGCCTTTTATAGGCGAGTTGGCATGGAAGAGGCCAAATTGTCCTATTGGAGAAGTTCTTCAGGACCCATGTGAACCCATGTGGCATTTGGTAGAACCTATAGAAGCCCATGTGGTGCTGTCTGCCTTGATTGAATGGCGACATAATGGAAATTGTCCACGTTTTTGGTTGAGCTTCGTTTGTTGTCGTCTTGCCACCGACACTAGATTTGTAGTAACTGGTAACTTTTGTAGAAAAAGGCCTTAAAACAGGTAGGCCGAAAATAAAAGGACTCAAAACATCTGAGTCTAAAAGAAATGGGCTCTAAACAGATGAGCCTTTAAAAAGACCTGAAATACTTTTTTTTTTAACATCGCGTGATAGACGACAGGATACCAAAACAGTCTTCTTCATTATCATTGCCGAGGGAAATGGCAGGAGATGTTGAGCCAGATGAGCTGGATTGGGACAAGACCATTTCTGGGTCTTGGCTTTGTATAATGCCTTGTACTATTTGTAGGTGTTCTTCCTCAGTTCTAGCAGAGGCACGGAGAGCTGGCGTTTGGGCCTTTCTGGCTAAGAACTTTGATTGAGGATGAGGATCGATGATGGGAGTTGTTTGATGTTTTTGTAACCATTCCGTAACAGCTAATTTTGAACTTTTGGACTCAGCTGCAAAGGAATCCCACCACTTGATTTTGAATTTGCGAATAAGTACTGGATGTCCGTTTTGTAAATTATAATCAAAGAACCATGAACATACCCACGGAACAAAAAATTTTGTACAGAAGATAAGGAGGGAAGAAAACTTTCTTTCAGAGGGAGCTAGTTGGAAATTGTTTTTGAAATGTAGATAACCATTTTCAACTAAAGGATGTTCTTTAAGGTAATCATCATGACAACCATAAAAGTCTCACCATTGAAAGAACCAGAGGGGGAGATTTGTAGTATTCATGGTATTGTGGAAGTAGAAGAGCCAAGAATGGCTATGATTTTGATTTTGTATGAGGAAGGCATTAAACCATGCCTGTTGGTAATCCCAATATGTGTAGGTGGTATTGAAGTCTTGGGGGCTTGTGTGGTATTGTATGGGGAAGGAGAGAGGTTGATGTAGGGGTTGTCCCCAATCTTTAGGGTGGATGACTTTGTGAATAATGCATGTAGAGTATGCTGGTTCAGTGTGATCAGAATGTAATTTGAAGTGTTTGAATTTGACAGAATCGGTAATTTCAAGGATAGTTGCATAATAGGATTGTGGTTTAGCTAGATTCCAAGGTTTATAGTGCCATTTTGGAGGGAATATTTTGGAAGCAGCAATGGGAGGGTTTTCATGGTAAAATCCTTCTTCCATAGTTAAAATATTTTGGAAAGCATTTTTGAAAATATATTTGGATTTGGTTTTTGGAAAACTTGTTTGTTGTAAGGAAAGGAGGGGTTTTGAAGATAAAAGGCCTCCTTGGGGTTTTGAAAGTGATTTGGAAATACTACCTATTTGAGACATGGAGTCAGTAGAGGCTTGTTGGGATACTTTTTGCAATGCCAGGAGTAATTCTGGCAATTTGGATATAGTGTCAACCCAATGTTGAACTGCGTCTGTTTGTACTTGTGGTGGTTTTGTAGGTTCTTCATCTTCAATAACTGCCTCATACCAAGATTTGATAGGCTTGGCAGCAAGGATGGCTGAAGACATGAGTTTTGTAGAAGGCTTGGGGCTCTCTGGTTTTGTAGGCTGTGTTTGAGGGGCTTTTCCCTTGTCCTTTGCTTTTGCTTTAGGAGACATCAAGACCTGTTTTGAAGGAATTCCCGGGTTAGGAAATCAGGGATGGAATTTGATTCTCCTTTAATGTAAACAATATCGAAATCAAAAATACTTAAAATGGCTTGCCATCTGGCAAAGATTTGTTTGGAAGCAAGATTTTGGACATCTTTTTGGAGAACTTCTTTTGCAGATTTGCAGTCAACACGTAAAAGAAATTTTTAATTTAATAAATCACTTTGATATTTTGTAATACAAAGAACAATTGAAAGGATCTCCTTTTTAATAGTAGAGTAATTTTCTGGCATTCATTCCAGTGGGCAGATGTGTACTGGATTATTTGTTCTTTGTTATCTTGGAACTGTTTAAGAATTCCACCATACCCTAGGTCGAGGCGTCGCCTCAACAATCTTAGGGGCTAAAAGGTTAGCTAAATGGAGGAGAGGAATAGCTTGGACCTGTTTCTTAATCTGTTTGACTAGATTGGTATGGAGGTCATACCAAGGAATGGGGTTGGTTTTTAACCTGTTATGTAAGGGTTTGGATAGACGACTAATATTGGGATAGTAGTCCAAAACATAATTAAGACTTCCTAAAAATCTTTGCAATTGGGTTTTATCAGTGATTTTGTCAGGAAATTTATTTGTAAAGTTTAAAGATCTCTCTATTGGTGTTACGGTACCTTGGCAGATGTAATGACCGAGGAAACAGACACGGGTTTGAAAAAGAGAAATTTTTGTTTTAGAAACAACTAAACCATTTTGTTTGGCAGTATGAAAAAAGATATGTAGATGCTTGAAATGTTGTTCTATGGAATGTGAAAAAATGAGCACGTCATCAATGTAAACAATGCAGAATTTTGAATGTGCATTGAATATGTCATTCATGATGCGTTGAAATTCTGATGGTGTATTTTTTAGGCCAAAAGGCATGACATTCCATTCATATTGGCCAAAAGGAACTGTAAAAACAGTTTTGTACCTATCTTTGGGATCAATCTGGATTTGCCAAAATCCAGATTTCATATCAAACTTAGAAAATATGAATGCGGAGTGTAATTTTTGTAATAAATCTTTTTTGTTGGGGATTGGATACCTGATCCATTTTAAAAGCGAATTGAGAGGTTTGTAGTTGATCACTAATCTTGGTGTGCCCCTTTCGATTTCAGAATTTTTATTGACATAAAAAGGTCGCATTACCCACCGTGGTGATCTAGACTTTTGGATAAGACCTTTAGACTCGAGATCGTGGATTTCAAGTCTGCAATGCTGTTCTAAGTCAGCATTCATTTGTATAGGTCTTGCTTTTGTAGGGATGAGTTTTTCTGAAAATGTATCTTCATAAGGAAGATCAACAATGTGTTGTTTTCGCTTCCAAAAAGCATTGGGTAAGTCTGAACATATCTGTTGTTCAATCTTATTTTGGAAATCAATGATTTTCTTTTGTAAATCAGAACTTTGTAATTGTTTGTTAATACGACAAAAAGAAACATGGTTTTGTAAATCATGTAGATGGAATTGTTTCCCATGAATTAGTGCATTGATATGACAGGTATGTATGGAACATGCTTTAATCAAATTTAAATTCCTAGTCTTAGATTTTTCTAAGAATGAAAAAACAAGTTTGGTGTTATTAATTTTGGAAGTAATACAATTATGACATGCTTGATACGGAGTGATCATGTCAATAAATGGAGTGCCAAGAATGATGGTATGACTGATGTCTTTTGTAACAGCAAAAAATGTTTTAAGAGAAATGCCGTTATTGAAAATGGAGGCTTGGGTTTTGCCTGCAATGTGTAATTTGGAATTGTTAGCAGCAGAGAGTTTTTCAGAGGTATTTTGTAAAAATCTTTTTGGAACCACGCCTTCTATGATGCAGTTCAAATCTGCACCTGTGTCAAATAAGGCAATAGCATCAAGCTTGAAATCGTCTGAGAAAACAAGAGTAATTTTAATTAAATATTTCTTGGAAGATATTTGGGTTAGAACGTTTAAGAAATCATCTGGAATATGTTCAATATTTGTAAGTGTATGTGGTAATGCATGAGATTCAATGGTTTGATCCTCCAGACGGACTCGATGATCGACGGGCTTTCAATTTTAGACAGAAGATGTTGTAGTATGGCAGAGTCTTTCTGTTGGGCTTGTTTGAGGATTTGCAATTCTGATTTGAGGGTTTTTATCTCAGACTGTAGTTCTGGAATGGTGACTATGGTTTTGGATTTCTTCCTGCCAAGAATTTTTGTAAGATCATAGGTATTGGTGCTGGCAGAAGGTAATATAGTGCGATTAGACTGGGGGTGCTCCGGTTGGCTGAAGTCTTTTAATAATTTATCCAAATAGGTTTTTTGAAGTTGAGGATCATCAAGTCATTTGATAGGCTCAAGAATGAACTCTTGATCTTGGGTCAAGACGTTGATTTGTTTGGAATTTGTAGAGGCATCTGAAGTAGCACTGGTGGTTGCTATTTCATTGATTTGGAATTCTTCTTCAGAAGTATCTGAACGAGAGTGGTCAGTGTCTGTAGCCTCAATGTAGAGATTTTGTATTTGGTTGATGGTGTCTTCATCTATTTAGAGTTCATGAAGTTTAGTATTGACCTTGCAGAAACGGGATGTATGTCCTTTCTGGTTGCATTTATAACAGGTAATGTTTTTGGGGTCAAATTTTGTTTTAGGTTTCGACTGGAAAGGTTTGTGGGGCTTGGTAAATTTGTAGGGCTTTTTGTAGTAAGGTTGATCTGGTTTAGAATAGAATTGTTGTCGGTTTTTATGTAGTGATCGTTTATAAGGAGGTCTCTGGCTTGAATATTTTTTGGGATGTGAATAGTTTCCGTTACAGGAGAGTGTTTTGGTGGAAAGGTCAAACTGGTGACAGAAACTACCAAGTTCTTGCCTGGTACGTTTCATTTCCCACTTTAGGTGCTTCTGGAGTTTGAGATCTTGACAGATCTTCAGACCTTCTTTTTGAGTAAAGCTTACAAGTTCACCATATGTGAGCTGGTCATATGGGATGGTTTTTGTTGTGAAGGTATCTTTGATTTTATTTCTAACCTTTTCTCCTAAATGGTTGGTTTGAATCTTCCCTAAGCATGACACGGGTAAGGAAGGTGTTTTTGTACCATTGAAAGTCACTTAGTTTCTTGCATCTAAGGTTGGAAAGGAGTTCGCATTTTTGTCTTTCAAATGTGAAGGATCTCCAACAAAATGTAGGGAAATTGTAAGAATAAGGGTCGACACAGCGTCTTGGATGGTGTTTCCGGATGGGTCAAGGATGGGTGTTCGGTCCTCATATGTTTGGAAGGAGTTTAGGATATGTAGATGATCGGTGTCAGTTCTACGGCAGACGCAGACATCTTCAGCGCACAAACACTAATACTGGCTCAGAAACAGTAGACAGAAACTGAGTCCCTGTTGTTCCCAAAGTCATCCTCGAAAACCAGTTCTACGGCTGACGATGAAATCTTCAATGTACGTAGACTATTGCTTGCCCAGAAACCGTTGACGAAAACTAGGACCAAGGACC